>JARJRV010000051.1:0-46952 GCA_030783925.1 Aschersonia sp. MBC 735 | reverse complement strand
TTGAGAGGCAGCTCAGACAAAATTGTTTATATGTTCATATGACTTGGACAAGAGACAGCTCAGACCAAAGTATCTACATATTCATATGACCCTGACAAGAGACATGTGCTTTATTCTACGTCATGGCGTAGAAGGAACTTTCTGTGTTGTTGTCACTATTGCAAAAAAAACGCCCCCTTTCCCCATGCCATGACACGGCAAGCGATCTTCAGGAAGATTCTGTCTTGTTATGACTTACTGCAAGCAAGCAACACGTATCCTTCCCTATGCCATGACACTAAAAGCAGTCTTGTTCATATTCTATAGGTTTGCCATGGTCTGATTACACACATGCACAGATGGACCGACTCCTCACTGTCCCCCAAGATAAGCATCGTGAAGCTCCACCACAGCCGGAATGATGAGCTTCTCAATCTCAGTATCGGGATCCTCCCGAGGCAGCTCATCAGCCGTCAGGGGCCTGCCGTGCGGAGGAGGCGCCGCTCCCTGAGCACTACTCGACATGGGCACCCTCAGCCACAGGTCCTCACGACCCGGGCTCACAAACACAACCTCCCATTTGCGCGTCGACAGCAAGTTCCCAATCACCAGATGATGCTGGTATCTCCGCAGCGACACCCTGGCCTTCTTGACCAGGATGTCCGGGTCCGTCTCCAGCTTATACGACACGATCATACCGCGCGGCGCCCATCCATCCACCAGGTTCTTCAAGAACTTGGGCACCGGGTCCAGGTCGATCACCAGCCTCTTGGGGAGGGGCACCTCCCCGTCAAAGTTATCAAAGGCCTCGTGTTCCCCGGCCACATCCGTGCTCTGGATCTTGTGCTCGGCCATCCGTTCAGGCGGCACAAAGAAATCACTCACCGCCGCCGCGAGATACCACAGCCCTCTTCCCCCCATGACGCCCATCAAGCGCGACACCCCCCGCAACAGATGCAGGTAATCCCCAATGGTCACAAACGGGAGCACCAGCAGCAGGTTGGCGTCCTTGACGGCCCGATAGCGCGTGAGGACGTCGCGCCACCCCCCCTCGTCGTCGGTGAGGAGGTCCAGCAAACTTTCCGTCTGCAGCGTCCGCGCGTAGGGCAGGAGACTGAACTGGCGGTGGAGGAAGACGACGGCGTAGCCTGCCGCGAGGAAGTGTTCGGCCGAGGTGGCCCCGCGCGTCCCGGCCGAGAAGTTGTCGATGAAGCGCACCGTTTGTTTCTCGAGCGGGACCGTGGTGCCGCCTGATGTGATGAGGACGACGCGGCGGGAGGGCGTGGCGGCGTGGGAGGCGATGAAGCTCTCGGCGAGCTGGAGGTGCGTCGGGAGTGTCCGGGGCGGGGGGTTGGAGGAGAAGTAGGCGTCTTCGGCTGCGTCGGTGGACGACATGGCTGCGAGGCGCGACGATTGTAGTTGGTCGAGTTGGGAAACACCGAGCAGCCCGGAAGAAGAGGGAAATAAGGGACAAGGGAAGGGGTGTTTCTAGCTCGACTCGCAATGTCGAGGACGGTGCTTGCTGATGCGCGCCATTGGCAGTCAATTCTTGTTCTTGTCGCGACTGTTGTTTTGCCCTCCCCCTCCCCTTTTGCCTGTGCTCACGTTTACGAAGCAGCTTGTATCCCGGGATGCTGCTTGTTGTGGTGGGGTTCGCTTTTGGATTTGCTTCCAATCCAAACCTAGAGAGCTCTTTGTCCTTGCGGACCACCGCCTGGGTTCAGAAGGAAGCGGGGAGGGGAAAGAACTAAAACTCTATGCGAAGGTACATACATACATACTCCACGGACATATATGTTCGTCTTCGTGTAATATCGCCGCCGCTACTAGGACTGCCAGCGTCAAATGGCATCGCATTCAAAGAATCGCAATTGGCTCTATTCGATGCAGAATGCTGACCGTCCGTCCCATGCTCCCCCGCTTGCGTCCTTGCTTTTCAAGTGCGCCCTTCCAGCTCTTATCATGTAACGATATGCGTCTGACTGTTCTATTGCTCGCCGCCCGTCTCTTCTGAAATGCCAGGATATATCCGCTTTTATGTTACGCGCTGTACTATCTGCTGCTCAAAACCACCTTCAGCCCAGCAGCTCCCTCCTCATCGCTTGTTGTTGTTCGGTGCCGGACCCAGTCGCCACGCCCGCATAGGGAGACTCTGGAGATGAAGCACCTTGGGCCTGATGTACCACAGAAAAGTCGCCACCCCAAATGCCACACAGAGCATGTTGACCATGTAGTAGCCGTCGTGCGCCGTCTCGCACCTGCCTCCGCCCTTTTCGCACCTCTCCTTCTCTGCTTGCACCGCGCAAGAGAAAGCCTCGGTGATCAAGGGGCCCTTCAGCTTCTGCGGATCAGCATGCAGAGTGGGATGACATGTTGCCACGGTCAGGGAGTCAACAAGTTTCAGCACAAAGAATCGGGGAAATGTACCGCCAAGGTTCGATACACTGTCCAAACCAGTCAGGTTAGCAGAAGTTGACACGGACCGTCTGAGTCTGAGCAGGGCGAGAACAAAAGGGGACAAGATAAAATAAATGGGAGCAGAGACTCACGTCGCGAGAAGTGTCATGTACGTGCCACCAATGACGGGATCCGACACCTTGGCATGAAAGGCCGAGACAGCAACAAACATGATGGTATTGGTAAATGTTGACACGAGATGCTCGGCAATCACCACAAGCATGTACCAGCCTGTCACGCCGCCCTTGGGGAAAATGGCAACCGTCATCTGCGCAAACATAGCTGCCCCCAGGCGCCCGACAAAACCCCAACACCACAGGCGCATTGGTGTGTACCTTTGCGACCACATGCCCGCATAGTAACCGAGCGTGATTTCGAACGGGAAATCGATAAGAACGGTGAGTGCCATGTTGTCCTTGCCGAATCCCTTGTCGAGAAGCTTCAGGTTCGTGACCCCATCATTGGCCTGAAATCCAATCTTGGCAATCAGATGAACAATGATGATTGTCTGCACATTCTTCAACTGGAGGATGCCCCACATGATCCGATACACATCCCAAACACCATCCTCGTTTTGCGACTTTTCCTCCTTCTTCAGGAAGCCAAGTCCGATAGTGACGATGATGTAAGCCCAGCCCCAGAAGGTCAAATAGCCACCCAAAGAGACGAGCCCTTGATCCGAAGGAACCGAGCGAAACCACTTGTTGGCAAAATCACTCGCGTTGAGCGCCAGGAATACGGTATAAGACATGAAGTGGCCGGCGGTAAGGCCAACCGTTTGAGCCGTCGATGCATACGACACGTTGGCCGGGGAAAGCAGTGTAAGGGCCCAGCCGTCAACGGCAATGTCCTGGGTAGCACACATTAGGACCAGGAAGAACCACCACAGCATGAAACCCCAAACGGTCGGACCGCCTGGCTTCCCTGTGGACGCCATCATGTTCTCCACGTTGGAGCCCAACCAAAGCATGCTGAAGCCAGACAAAAACTGGATGGGCACGATCCACGTTTTCCTCCGTCCGATTCTCGGACTCCAAACCGCGTCCACGAACGGACTCCAGAAAAGTTTCAGAGAGTATGGGTACGACGCCAGGCTGAAGATGCCTATTTCTCCATAAGACATGTGATTTTTTAGCAGAAATGGCACAGAACCCATGGCCAGGCCCATGGGAATGCCTTGAAGGAAGTAAAGGAGTACCAAGAGCAGAAAGTTTCGCTGGTCCTGGAGGGGTAATTCGAAAAACCCATGATTGTTGGTGATTGGTGTTCTGGGAATGGGAACAGGCTCATCGAGGGAGAAACTTTCGCGTGACATGTAATTTGCGGCCATGCCTTCCGAGGTGTCCAGCTCGTTGGCGGTTTTCCGCCGCATCTCCACTCCGTTACTCATGTTTTCGTTGGCATTCTCTTCTTTTAGAGAGAGTGACGCCGACCGTTGTAATGGTGGCGATTTGGGTCGTCTGGCTCTGGCACCCATGTGCGGAAATTGTCTTGTATCTTTGGAGTGAATTGCGCGTCCTTTGCAACTCGGACTGCTCTGTCGACAAAGGTGAAGGTGTAGGTTGAAGTTCAGGCGGCCAAGGACTCTCGCAGTCAGTCGATATCGAGCCGCGTAAAGTGAGGATTGTTCTCGCGAAGTGATGTATCACAAGTCGTGTCGCTGGAGGATCGAGTCGAGTTGAGAAGAAACAGAGTCGGTCAGTGGTAGTACGGGTCGTCGGTCTGTATCCTGATGAGTCAGGCGAATATGGCTGGCGGTGTCAATATCGTGGTCAAAGCAACCGTGGCCACAAACGGCTGGCGCGCTACTATTGACAGATGGGTCCTGTAACGTGGGAACTCTGCGGGGTGGCGAGAAGGCACGAGCGGGTCATAAAGGACAGGCAGGGAGAAAGGACGCGAGAAAAAGAGGGTGAAGAATGCGTCTGGGCGGAAGGAGAAAAGAAAAAATAAACTCCCAAAGTTATTCCATATTGACCAGGGGCGTCTTAGCAGAAACGCCAGACAACGACACCGGGTCGCCCGTCGACGGCGGATGATCAAACAGATTTCAAGGAGGAGCGGGAGGCGAGGCCAGAGTTGAGAGTTGAGACAAGAGCGACCAGACGCTGACTGATGGCCCTGTGCAACCCGAGCGCACCTGCACCTGCCGCCGGCCTATCATCATTTGATACTTGGCTGAGTGCCACCAACTGACGCTAAGCCGCCCGCGGAGCAATGGGGCCAGGGGTCTTCCGTGCGCACTATTGTCGGACTAACAAAGTTGCGCGACAGAGGATCCGTCAACAAGCAGCCGCCAAGTATACGTTATCTTATCATGAAGCGACGCGCGCTTCTCGGGTCCAACATCAACAACATTTCATCTCCCCCCACCAGCTCCAACAGCTATGCACGGGACCGAAACAACTTCAACCTGACAATGGAGGCTCCGGCCGCCCCTTCATCGGAGGCGACGGCCCTCGATAAAGAAATCACAGCATTGCGCAAACAAGGTATTTTCCCGACGCGCCATCCATCATCCGCCGCTTTCCTCAGCCACTAATTCAAGCATGAGCAGCCGCGACTCTGCGCAAGATCCTCCGAATCCAATGCTCTACAATCCTCTCATCGGCATCAACGGCTCGTGCCATCCGTGCCGCCAACGCATCATCATCGCCCAGTCGCGCCAGCAAACTCCGCACCCACTCCACCCAGCATCAAGCCTACATGCAGCAATGCATCTACCGAATATCAGCACCCGTCACGTCCTTCAAGGTTCGGGATCCGGACCCCAACGCCGTCGATGGCGGGCACGTCCTGGGGCTGCGATTCGAAGTCATGTCCCGGGGACAGTTCTTGCGCCCCTACTACGTCATGCTCAACCGCCCATACTCCGGCTCAAGATTTCTCCGTGTACATCGCCATACGGTGCCTCCGGCTGTACGTCTCACTGGTCTGGCTGCAAGGCATCTGCCTCCTCCATCACGGACAAGGAACGAAGATGGAGGATCCGCCGCGCAGGATCTCGACCGATTCGTCAGGACCCTTCGACGAGAAATCGTCCGCTACCACAATCGACTGGGCGTGTCTGCAGACCTCCGGAAACGACTGCGTATCGATGACAGGCGTGCCCGAGATCCGTCGCCGAATGATCTAGTGGACGTGGGCATCGCCGACATAGAAGCCAAGCAAATCAACCTCACTTGGGCGGACGACAGGACCGGAAGACTGGTCATGGACGACGACGGGAAAGTCGTCAAGCTCGTTGTATTTTCGGCCGAAGGTCGTGATTGGGAGACAGCAGGTGACATTTTTTCTGAAAATGATAGCATTGAAGATGTGGCGCGAAAGTTGGAGGAGCAAATGGAGGTCTCTGTACAGGAGGATGTGTGATGAGATAATTTTATTCTCCTGTTGCTATCCATTGCTTACTCCATTACACATGATACCCTTTTTTACGTACTGGCACCCTGGAACGAGTGCCTGGGGATTGAATCAATAGACGACGCGCCAATCCAAGGTGCCTACACCCCCCTTTACCATGAACCGAAAGTCAAAGTCAAAGCTAATTGGGACTTTCATCACAATCGCTTCTCTGATGCATGACGTGCTTCTCTACTCACGCCTCGTTGGCTACTAGAAGATGAGAGACCAACCGAGATGCAGACATAGGATCAGGATCTGTGTATTCAATCATCTATGGACACCGCAAGCTCCGCCTAAACACACATTATGAAGCGCAAATCATGCATAAAGCACAGATAGAAGTAACATTTGCGGGCAGAATTAAATACAAAGAGCCAGGGCATGTCATGCTATCAACACCAAACCCCACCACCGCGTCAATCGTGAGTGCCTTCTCACCCTTGACGCTCCCCATGAGTGAATCAAGACCATTTGTTCATGAAGCTGGCTCCAAAATGTGTAGAATGAAATACAATGGGAAAATTTGTATATCGTCAAGACGATCCCCCGTCTAGTCGTCATGACTATGTACTGAGTGTGCCCGAGCTTTTTCAACGGCCCTGATATGCTGGCGCGTTCGGTCCTCTCCAACAATGTGCCCTGAAATCGCCTAGATGAGGAGAGCAGCAACGAGACCCATGGCGACAACGGCGCCCATCTTCTGGCTGGTCTGAGCAGCGCCAGCAGTGATGGGGTACGAAGACCAGTTGCCGTAGCCGGTGCCGACGGGAGGGGGCACGACGACAACAGGGGTGGTGTCCTCGGGGTAGGGTGCAGCGGCGGCAGCAGGAGCCGCGATGGGAGCAACCGTTGGCTCGGGGTAGTAAGTGGCAGGAGCCGGAGCAGCGGGAGGAGGAGGGGTCCAGGCCGGGGGAGCCTGGGTCGGGATGGGCCTGATGACAACAGGCTGAGGAGCGGCAGCGGCAGCGGGAGCGGCAGCGGGAGCGGGTTGGGCGGCGGGCTGGTAAACTGGCTGTGTGTAGACTGGGGCGCGAGTCTGGGGAGCAGGTGCAGCAACAGACTGGATGACAGGCTGCGTGTAGGGTTTGCTGGTAGGGATCGTGGCCAGAGTCGTGCTGGTGACGGCAACAGGGCAGACGTAGGTAGTGGCCGGGACGATGACTGTGGTAGCACTGTGACCGTTGGCCGGGCAGTCGGTCACGGTTGGAGCGCAGCTGATGATGGTGGAAACCTGAGTCTGCGTGACGGTGCTGGTAGTCCACTGGTGAGGAACCTCAGCAGAACAACCGCAAGGGCGGACATAGTGCCACTCGTCGCCGCCATTGTCGTCGCAGCCATCCATGGGCACGTGGTGAGGTGGGTGCCAGGTATTGGTGCAGCCAGATGGAGGACCGTCCTTGGGGCAGTCATCCGGCGTCGCGAGGCTTATACCAAGAGGCAGCTTAACATCGAGGCCAAGGCAGAGTTCGGCCTTGATACCTAGAGCATCTACCTTGAGCGAGAGAGGAGAGCGAGCTTCGTGGGCCGAGACAACCGCAGCAGCGGTGGCGGCAGCGAGGATAACAGACTTCATCTTGAAACGAGGTTGGACACGCAAGGTGTTGACGTTCTGAAAAGAGTGGACGGGTGTTTTGGAAAAAGCCCAGAAAGCAAAGATTGGGAAAACGAGTGTGGTCTGGAAAAGATGTCCAAGTCCTGACTTATGCTCGTGCTGATGAGGATAGGAAAGAAGGACTGGACTTGCCAGGGAACGTCAACCGTCTTAAGTACGCAAGCAACAAACGACGTCGCCACATCTTGCCGGCAGCGATGCGCATCTGACGAGGCCGCCTCCCCTTTGCTGAGGCTGGCGGGCCTTGATCCAAGGGGAAATGAGAAGCAGAAACAAGACAACACCCTGGCCGTAGGTAATAGCGTAGCTCTTGTCTCGCAAGTGTCCCTCGGTTCACGAAGCAATCAGACGTCCAATTTTCGATGACTCCGTGGACCGAGAGACTAGGCAAGTCCAGGGCCTAGGGGCACGGGATCTCTGGCGTAGTAGGTCCAGGAACATTGTCTGATGTTCACCGCAGGCAGAGAAGGGACGACGTGGAGTGATGATTGAAACCCGGCGAGCCGTACAAGTCGACTAGCAATCGAGGGCAGCTTGTTGCGGCGGATGCCATGATGGCGAATTGCGGTACCTGCGCTAGCGTAAGTGCTAGAAGTCTGGTGACAGATGACACCAGGTTGTCGTTGCCCACCGGGCGCTCGTCAATGGTCCTGCATCCATGCTTTTCTTCCGCGTGGTTTTTTGCGGCGGGTAGCGACTCAAAGCTCAGACGCCTGGCCTTGTCGTCTCTGTGTTCTTGAGAGGCGCTCAGTCGCGCGAGTAGATGCTGCGATTTCTCTTGGGCGTGATCCGGTTGCCGTCAGTAATGTAGACGACGGTGCTGTGCTGTGCCCCTTTTCGCGTCGCAATTCCCTTCGCACAGCCCATTGCATCTTCCACTGCTTGTTTCGAGATCAAAGGGATACGACAGCTCAGATCAGCCACCCCTCTTTCTGCGTTAGGCCTAAACCAGTGAGTGTGTGCGTGGAGATGAACGGTGGGTGGGTGGTCAATTTCCAACGGCAAGTCATCCTGCAGGGCAGCCACGTTCTGCCAACGTGCTGGTACCACTTCACTGCCAGTAGAAAGCTTGCGTGTTCCCTTCGCCGAATGACTTGACCCGAAAGGCAGGCTAGACGTTATTCGCGTGTGTACCCTAACTAAGTAAGGCACTTTATGGGTCAGGTAAAAGGAAAGAGGCTTCCCCCAACGGAGAGCTAGTGCTGATCTGTCCAGGGCGGCCAACCAACAGATGGCACTCGTAGGCGAGTGCGGTTTTGATGCAATTTTGCGTTCTTCCGCGGTTCGCTGTCATATCGTTAACTTTGTGCCCTCTCCCCCTCCGTTGTCTCTCGATCAATTGGCGGTGCTCTGAAGGTAGACTTGTAGCAGGGATACTGCTCTGATGTTCCCATTCGCCCTTCGATGAAGCTGAAATATACACTCAAGGGCTCGTAATCATGGCCGTTAGAGCAGAGGTACATACGTTGCGGCTCAACCCTTGCCATCGAAGGCAGTGTATTGCCAATTTGACCAGTCATGCTCCAGTCGGGTGTCACGATCATTTCGATATCGAATATTCATGGAGCAAAGGGACTGGCAATAACCCTGACCAAGGTGCTTCGTCATATCGAGTGGTATGCTTTCAACCAGAATGGCGTCGCCCTGAAGCTGAACAACTCCCGGTTGGCTCAGCACAGCAGATGAGGTTCGAGAAGAGGGCATCGACCGTTGCTTCCGTTTTCAAGCTGCTCAGCTCGACAAGAATGAAATCCTCACCACTCCAGGGCTTGCTTTCCTCCGAGGGGAACCGCAGCATCGAGCGGCTCAGTCGACGCCGCTTCTAGACGGGTGCCAGTTTCGTCGTCCAGAAGTGTTACTTGGACATGCCACAGGCTAGATTGCTCATCAACAAGTCTGCTCCATTTCATGATCAAGGGATGGGCATTTGCCACGTCCCGGAAATAGATTTGAGTGTCGCCGCTAGCGGCGACTTCGTATTTCCAATTACCATCAGGCGCCCAATATTCAGCACTGAAGATCCTGTCCGTGTTCAAATCGCCCCTTGCTTCCTGCAGCAAATTCACGGCGACAAGGCGATTCTCCTTTTCTTGATCGTTAAGTGCTTCTGCGATGCCTTCGATCATCCCCAGTAATTGTCCTGCTCGCAGGCCAATGGTTGCACCAAGACTAAATCCTTCATCGAACCCAGCCTGAATGCTAGACTCTTTGGCAGCCGTGATACCTTCACGATATCCAGCAGTCTCGTGATCAGTCTCAAGTCTTCGCACATCAGACGCATGAATGGCATTGTGGACATCTGCGTTGATTGGAGAGGCTGAAGCGGACGCGAAAACGTCGTCGAGTTGATGGGCGCGCGGCGAGTTTTGAATGTGGACATCAAACCCTCCGCTTACCTGTGACAGATGCGCATCATCGGGAAAGTCTTCATTTGGCCGACAATGCATGTCAACCCTTGGCGATCGGACTCTTGACCACCCAATCTGCGAATCCAGTGGGTTTCGAAGCTGAGTTTTGCATCAATCAGGTCGCCGATCGATTTGGTGGTGATGAGGGAAGGAACCTACCCACTCAGAGAGGGGGGGGAAGGAAATGGGCCGGCGGCCGGGGGGGAAGGAACTTCCGAAATTGGATTCACAGTGTTTAAGTTTTCACGCACTGTAGCTTTGGTGGACAATATCGCACGCGCATACAAACAGTTGACAGTATACACACTGTTTTCCCTTCCTGTTGCCGTCGTGTACTTCTCCGAGCACTCTCCCTTCCTTTCATTGCCTGACTGACAATCGTAACTTTGCTTTTTCCCATCGCTGAAGGAGGTCAAACTTTTGTTCCGGTCAATTTGGAGCCAACACTTGGGCCATTGGTTTTCGACCCGGGTTTGCTGCGGGCTCACATCGACTGGTCACAAGCGAGACAATAACATTTGCGAATGCTGGCACCTCGTTGTGTATTCAGTAAGATAGCCGTCAATTTGATTGAACCCTCCTCGCAGTCGAGGTGCCCTTTTCTAGAGCAATCACCAACACGCTCACTAGCTTTCAGGCAACTACTGGGGCGGGTCAGTTGGAGGACATCTGCGTCTGGAAAGACCGTTCCTGTGTGAATTCCGCTTGTCTCCCAACAGAAATCACCATGATGGCAGGCAACGCTAAAATAAGCTTCTGATCTAAGGGGCAACGCTGTCTTCCAGACTCTTTGCTACGATCAGGGATGTATTTGTCTAATTGCCTTTGTCGCGAAGGACGGCGCGACCTGATGCTCTGACCAACGCTCTCGAAGCCGTGCGACGAGGCTCGATCAGCGAGACAGTGGATGCTATGCTGCCTTTGACCTGATCGGTGTTCATGGCTGCGAGATTTGAGAGCACAAGCAGACTTTTCCGACGTGAAATGACAATAGCTATGCATCGCGCAATTCTTGAGGCATGCTACATCAACAACGCTTCAGCACGAACCAAGGTTTTCTTGAAAGCTTCGCAATTGACGGTATCGGAAAGGTTGAGTCATGCTTTGTTACTCTGTCCTTCCTGAGCTGACAGCGTCCCAAGATCCGATTGCTACCGACTGGCCCTGTCGGCCCAGGGCCGTATCTGGGTCCGAAGTCGGAAGGCCAGCGACCGACAATGATGGCCGTACAGACCAAGAAAACATGATCAACCTTCAGCCATCACGTCCTACTTGCCGGCATATACGGTCTCAATGTGCTACACGCACAGAAGCATGCATTTAATGCCACACGGGTAGAAAGGTCTCCCGCTCCACCGAAGTGCGCCATTACCCCGACCCCCATGTGACGCCCTTGGCGAGATGTGATGAAAGAACATGCGTACCGCAAAACTGCACGGGGTTCGACAGGGCTCTTTCATCGAGCGGCTGATCCCCGCGTCTCGCATCTGCGCTGCCACTGATCATTGGCTGGCCACTCCGTCTCGCTCCCAGCAACATTCTCGTTCTGGCCATCCGTGTTCGCAGCTGCGCGAATTCTGCATCTCCATCTTCATCTCCATCTTCCTTATCGCACGCGCACATTCGCAATGGTCAGCGGACGTCTCGATGGTAAAGTGGCTATTGTCACGGGCGCTGCGTCCGGGTTCGGCAAAGGCATCGCCAACAAGTTCGCCAGGGAGGGTGCGAGAGTCGTTGTCGCCGACCTCGACGACGAAGGCGGGAAGCTGACGGCCGCTGAAACCAGCGGCATATTTGTGAGAACAGACGTTACCCAGGCCAGCGACTGGCAGAACCTCCTTGTGAAGTCTGTTGAGACATTTGGACAGCTAGACATTGTCGTCAACAACGCTGGCATCACGTACCAGAACAAGCCGACCGAGAAAGTAACGGAAGCCGAGTTCAACATGGTTTTCAACGTGAACGTCAGGTCCGTCTTCTTGTCCACCAGCATTCTGCTACATGACTACTTCTTGAAGGAGAATCGCCAGGGCTGCTTTATTCAGGTGGCCTCCACGGCTGCCGCCAGGCCGCGACCTCGTCTGACGTGGTACAACTCGTCCAAGGGCGCTGTCATTACTGCTACGAAGTCTCTGGCGGTAGAGTATGGGCCCAAGCGTATTCGATTCAACTCTGTCTCCCCGGTCATTGGCAGCACGGGCATGTGAGTTGGATGACTTTCTTCTTCATTTTCCGTTGGCTGACTACTAAACCCTTCCACTACCAGGACTCATTTGTTCCTGGGCATGGCCGACACGCAAGAGAATCGTAATGCCTTTGTTTCCACAATTCCCCTCGGACGGTCATCTGTACCCTCTGACATTGCCAATGCATGCTGCTACCTGGCCAGTGACGAAGCGTCCTTCATCACAGGGGTGAATTTGGAGGTTGACGGCGGACGATCTGTGTGAGCGAGCTGATGACGGCCAGGGCGAGCACATGTGCTTAACGATACGTCCATATCTTGCGGAAATATCACTTCACAGTCGCTACCACTCCGTCAGTCTTCAGTTATCTTGCAAGCCTTCGCGGAACACAGCATGTTGGGACGGTGAAGGAGGCATCACAGCGTGACGATGGTCGGGTGTTCAAGTTCTTCGAGCTTTCACGTCCAGCTATGCAACATTGTGTTCTCGAGAAGCGAGACACGTCCTCGTGTGATCTCAATCGTCAAAGATCTCCCGTAGTGCCCAAGGAGTGTCTGTCCGAGGTACTCGTCCGACATCAATCACGCAACAACCACATCAAGAAGCCAGCGCTCTATTTGTCCTTTCCTGACAAACACACGTCAGCCATCAGGTCGTGGCGACGTGAAGGCTTTTCTGCAACACTACCCGTTGTGGCCATCATGTCCGCCCTGATGACATCAAGCGATCTGCATGGTCAGTAATGGAAGCTTTCCTCGCACCTGCTGCATCAGCACACTTTTACCGCTTGTGCTTGTATGTTTCTCGGGAAGTGAGCGTCGCGGGGGATACACAGACGACGCAATATTGACGTCTTGCTTCCCTCAAGTTTCCGTTGGCACTCGGCCCCATGATTGCCAGATCGCTTCGCCCATGGTGGTATCCTGCAGCGTCCAATAAGTCAAGACGACCATCCCGTGCTCGTCGAACGCAGCTCACGTCATATCTTGGATTTCCTCTCCTTCCCCGCCTTTTCTGCTCGTTCGCCACGTCACCCGCCTCGATTGACCACCTCAAGAATGGGACATGGCTCCGCATCGGCCACCACGAGATGCACATTAACGTCATGGTCCATCCGGCGGCACTTGGACACGGCTGGCGTGAAAAAGGCATCTCCCCCGTCCTCGCGTTGCAGTGAAACCCAGATCCCGTCTTCCTCCCCAAGCAACTACTCGACGACCCCTTCTCTCTTTCCCATCCGTAACTGGCACTCGTAGCAATTATGGCCCCAAAGCTCCCCTTTGACATATCCGACACCAGTCTCATCCAGCCAGCATGCTTCGTTCACGGAGAAGCCACGCCCTCCGCATCAGGACGGCGCTTCGACGTGATTGATCCCGGGTCCGGCACACCATGGGCATCATGTCCCGACTGCGACGCCCCCGATGTCGACTCCGTCGTGCAGTCAAGCCATCGCGCATTCCGGGAGTACTCGCACTGGACGCCCACCAAGCGAGCGCACTGCCTCTCCAAATGGCACCAACTCATTGTTGCCGCGCGCGACGACCTTGCCAAAATACTCGTCCACGAGACAGGAAAGCCCCTCGGCGAGGCCTACGACGAAGTCGACTACGGCGCCAGGTTCACCTGGTGGTTCACCAGCGAGGCCGAGCGAATCCAGGGCAGCTCCATCGTGAGTGCGCTTCCGGCCCGTCGCGCCATCACCATCAAGCAGCCCATCGGCGTCGCGGCCGCTCTGGTGCCATGGAACTTCCCCCTCGCCTTGGGGTTAAGAAAAGCGGCCGCGGCCCTCGCAGCGGGCTGCACCATGGTCATCAAACCTTCGCCCGAGACGCCGATGACTACACTGGCCGTGGCTCATCTTGCCATCAAAGCTGGTTTCCCGCCCGGGACGTTGAACGTGATAACGACAAGCCTTGAGAACACCCCCGCGGTCGCGGAAGCCCTCTGTGTCCATCCGTTGATCAAGAAGGTCAGCTTCACCGGCAGCACGCGCGTCGGCAAGCTCATCTCATCCCTCTGCGCCAAGAACCTCAAAAAGTGCTCGCTCGAACTTGGCGGGAACTGTCCATTCATCATCTTCGACGACGCCAATATCAAACAAACCGTTGAGGAGCTCATGAGCCTGAAGTGGCGCCATGCAGGACAGGCCTGCATCACGGCCAATCGACTGTACGTGCAGCGTGGTGTGCATGATGCCGTGGTCGACGAACTCGTCCGTCAATCGGCTGTGCTCAAGATAGGTCACGGCATGGATGACGGAACAACCACGGGACCCGTGACAACACCGAGAAGCCTGGACCGTGCAGAGGCAATGACAAAAGACGCCACCGCAAAGGGTGCCAAAGTGGTGCTCGGGAGTGGCTTCCGAGCTGAATCTACAAGCGGCTATTTCATCAGTCCAACCATCTTTACAGGTGTGACTGACGACATGCTCATGAGCCGCGAGGAGATCTTTGCGCCTTTGCTCGGTGTATCCGTCTTTGATAGCGAGGACGAAGTCCTTGAGCGGGCAAACGATACGAGCATGGGACTGGCGAGCTACGTCTTCACAAAGAATGTCGACCGGAATTGGAGAATGTTTGAGAAGCTAGAAGCCGGTATGATTGGATTGGTATGTGCAGCGTGCCCTCCTTTCTTTCATCTTCATCCAATAAACATCCCCCTTCCCATTCAGACTTGCGTCATCAATGTTGCACATACCGCGTCATCAAATCATCATGTCAGCTGCCTGCTTCCTTTTGTTTCCTCGATTGCTTTTGTCTTTTTGTTTTCCCTCTGCAGACCTGAACGAGCGCGGGTCCGTTCTGTGCCCGACTGTCCCGTACTTGCTGGTGCCTGCCAGCAAGGCGAAACGTTTGCTGGAGAAAAGAGAGCTAATGCGGCAGGCAGAGCACAGGTCTTTGCTCCGGCGCGGAAACTCCCTTTGGCGGGATCAAGGAAAGTGGCTGTGGAAAAGAAAGCGGCAAGGATGTGGCGGTTGACGAGTATTTGATCACCAAATGTGGGACCTGGACAATTGAAGACCATTGGTGAATACGGCGATCGTTGCATAGCGATCTTTTTCGACCGATCTTAGATGTGTAGCACAATGGATGATATGAAATAAATGTCTGCTCATCTCCCGATCCGTATGGCGGTTTCGAGTGGCTTCACCCGTCATCGTCATCAGCGCACTTTTTAGCAGAGCAGATGGCGTATGGAAACATGATCCGTGGCGCGGAACCGGGCTGCTGCACATTTGCCAGCCAATCAAGCCGCTTCACGAGTACGAGAATACTGCTTGAGTTTCCTCAAGCTGATTGAGATGACAGCCGCCGTGGGCCTTGTCTCGAAAGTAAGAAATGCCGTGACGTAGACATCGACCACTTCGCTTTGGCAAGGTTGTTACTCCCGGGTCAAGCGTCACGGACCTTTGTATTAGCCGATGCAAGGGGCCTCTCTATCGAATTCTGGGTCGATGGCACTCAGTACTTACTCGCGATATCCCGGTGCAATCTCTCATCAGTATTGGCACAAACACGTCTTGTGGACGCGCACGCCCTCCATTGGATGGATGCACATGCACGCAACACAAAGGTCTGTGTGCGCCCGCCATGGACCACATTGTAGCATAGGTACATGGTACGTGCTCCGTATTCGTCATATGAGGGTGATTCCCTCCCCTTGCTATTATTTCTGTGCGGGTTAATGGAATTGCCATGGTGGAGCGAGATTCTTACTGGCCGCAGACGCACAGCAGCCCAGTGTTTGCGCCCAATGCGCATGGAGCGCAGACTTGCAGTTTGTTCCCTGCAGCAGACTTGCTGGACTTGAATACCGAGCAGCCGGTAGGCATGCTGCAGATTCTCCAAGCGAGACTGCCGCGGAAACACCGGCACCAGGGTCTCCAGCACCCGTGTTGACTGACTGTGACGACTCGAAATTTCGCAATTGATTGATTCCAAGGGGATGAGGGGTCAGTTGGCCGGGAGCATTGAATGGTCTAGTAACCTGCAACAACCAATGACCCTGACAGCGATGGCTGGACTTTTGTGGCTATGGATCATACTGAGTTAGGGTATTTTCGCCTCGGGGCTGCCAGGCCATGCAACTTCTCTCCCTGGGCGCGCCTTGTCGACGACCGTTGCTTTTCTTGCCGGCCGTGAACTTGGGCCATGAACTTGTTTGGCCTGACACTCACTGCAGAATCGTCCTATCTTGTTGAGCTCATTGGTGCGCCGGATGCGATACAGCCTCATGAATCCTTGAGAGGGAGAACAATAGTTCGTAGCTCCAAGATTCGAGGCTCAAGACTGCAGGGGCATCAGGCAACCAATGAGGCACCTCCTGCGGCGAGCAAGGAGTCCCTGAAGTACCGGGCGAAACTCTTTCGTCAGCAGCGCCGTAATAATTGAACATGCTCAATGGCCATCCGACTTGTGGACCTCAAATGAGAAAGATTGGGACATTGCGCGCAGGTAGTAATACCAAGGCACAGGGCTGCAGCGGACTGAATTCCGGGTCCTGGGATTCTATTGTTAGGGATGAAACGGCCGGTGGTCAGCTGGTCAAAAGTGATTGGGTACCAAAGAATGTTGAGCTGCATCATGCAGCTGCACTGACGATCAGCTTGACGCTGGTTTGTGCGCTTGCGCCCGCCTTTGATTGTTCACGGCTCAAAGGGCGGGGAGAGCCCGAAGACGACACGCCACGCCCGTCTTTCTTTACACGCTTACGATGTCGGCGTTGACTCAAGGACTGGAGCTCTTTTGGCTCACGGACGCCATCGGCTTCCCGTTCCTTTGCCAGCGATTTCGGACAAGCCGCATGAATCGTCTTTTTTTTTGGGCTAAATACCACTTGGCCACCGGCTGACAGTGTCGAGAAGCGAGGTGAGGAGAGAGGAAAGAGAAAAGTCGCTTCTTTCTGTGTTACCAGCGGCAACTTGAAAGCTGGAGGCGAGTATCGCGAGTGTCGAGAGCTCAGACCAAGCGGGAGGAAACACCAACCGGCACTGTCTTGTGTCTGAGATACAGTAGCGATGTGTTGATCTGAAATTGTACGTGGCACGAGACCACGTTTTGTTTGGCGACGTGCTTCCGTTCTCTAGGCCGGGGCTCAGCAGCCTGCCCTGCACCTGCCTTGCACCTGCAGCGTAGATGCGTTGCAGGGGCAGGTGCAGGTGCAGGGGGGACCAGGTGCAGGAGGTGCAGGAGGTGCATGAGGTGCTTGCCGCTGCCGCTGCCGCTGCCGCTGCGGAAGTCTCCTTCCCATCCATCCATCCAGCAGGGACGAGGCCACGGCCCAAATGCCACAGCCACCAGATGCGGCCACCATCATCATGGCGACGCACTGGGCTCTTCATGCAAAGTCCCGCACGTGGGTTCGGATGCCCAGACTGTTGTCACGGATGGACGATGGACCCCTGCTGGTCTATTTCGACGGCATGCAGAATGAAGGACACCATGTAAGTCCTGCCGTCGCGTTTTTAATTTAGATCTTGGGCTCCTCACAGACAATCAGGGAAAGCTTCTAGAAGCTGACAGAACAGGCTTTCGTCGATGTGGTCAAGTATGTACAAGGGTCACTGCACTTCCAGGAAGACAGGTCAAGAAGCCCAGATTTCCCATGAGAAAACAACACTCCCAAGTTCTCGGCGAGCCGAAGGGAAAGCACGTAATGCGCCCGCGTCAAACCGTCACGGGCGTCGAGACGCAACAATCGCCGGCCATCGCCGTGCGTGCAACAAACATGTGCGATTTGAGTTACTGCGCAAAGTGCTTGTGCGAAATAAGGCAGGGCGCACCAGTGCTACTCAAGCTTGAGACATACACACACGTACGTGAACCGGTATGTGAGCAGCCTGTCGACGAGACCCGGCAAACAGGTTCCGTGTCACACAGACTCGATCGACGGCTTCGCCTTCTTCTCTCCTGCCCCTGCCTGTGTGCCCCTGTCCTGTGCAATGGGACAGGGCACCTCTCGATGCTACCGACAAACAGCAATCCAGGGCATCTCTCACACGTATCCAGGTGCCGTGCTCCGTAACGAGTGCTCATTAGCAGAGCCAGGGGCTCAGTTCCTGTGGCCCAGAAACGCCCGTTCTCCACAGCAAACCTGATGGTGCATGCGCACACAAGCCATTCATCATCAATCATACACTCCTCTCGCCCTGACGTTTGGGGATGCGGTCCACAAAAAAGCTGGCCCTGTTTGTGCTTTTCCTTTGCCTCCTTGGAATTCCTCTTTGTCCAGGAGCGAGTCAAGGACTACTGCAACAACATTCATTGCTATGGCATGCAGGCAAACCGGAGCTCCCGAGCAGCTGAAAAGGCTCACGCGATCAATGATGGCCCCGTGCAATCGGGATGGATCCTGACCCAGGCTGAAGAGCACCGAAACAAACAGCCACTTTGTTGACGGCGAGAGAGTTGTACAAGGGCAGGGATGCGGCCTCGCCCCCAAGGGGGTAGTGGACCTGCTTTGACTCTCGAGACACCACTGGCACTGGTCGACAGCAGGTTTTGACTAGTACAGGTACAAAGCCGGGATCGCGCTTGCTCGTGTCAACGCGGCCAGCCAGGCACAATGCAACCATGGAGGAAACTCACTTTTGTTGCTTGATCCCCTGACGTTGTTGCAGATCCTGGGAGATGATGGGAGAGCCAGGCAAACCACCCTGCTTCCAACAGGGCCCAGGCTAGCGAACCTAGTCAGGACCGTCCAATGGCCAGAGCGTAATTATACAAGAGGCCAGAAGAAAATAAGAAATCTGTTGGTGGACATATGAACTTGGACCTGTAATACCTTTTACTTTATATTCGCGGGCATGCCCTCCATTCTTCTCCTTTCACTCACTCTCATCCATCAGAACCCATTCCACAGTCCATCTTGTTTCTCAGAGCGAACAGAATATTGACTCAACACGATTCTGTCTTCTTCTTCTTCGGCTTCTACCATCTCCCATTTCTACCATCTCCCATTATAAGCAGAACACCCGTCAACTTGATTCGGCATCCCTCAAGTCTCGTTTCTACATCAGCGAGAAACCTCCCTCCTTGACTTGCGACACCTCTCCTGATCCCATCAGTCCGAACCGCAATAATCGAAAGGCAAAACCACGCATCCGAAGAAATGGCCCGCGGACCATATGACACAACTGGTGTCGTCAGACCAAGTGCCCCCAAGCCGCCTAAGCCAGGCCAACAAGCTTGAAATGGCGCACCATGATTTGTCGAGCTGTTTTGCCTTAAACGACACCGACAGATCGCGATGAGTTAAGATGAACATCCAGTAAGCCTTACCTGCCACCCAAGTGGCTGCATCGATTCGCTCACATGTTTTCTCTCAGTCTTGACCGTGCGTCTTTTGCACGACGCCTACGACCGACCACGCACGACCTATCTTCTTTGCACCAATTGCTTGGCAGCCTTTTGCAGCTGTCCGATTTATGAGCCAAGGCGGCGAATCGCCCAACTTACTGGTAAAACTGGGGGGTGGGGGAAGCCCGGAGGCCAACGATCATAGACGGTTTTTTTTTCTTACGGACAATGGGTTTATAGCTCAAGATTTCGACTACAAAAGCGAAGAAGAGCGGCTTTTTAGAAAATTTAATATCACAAGATACATGGTGCTCGTCTTGGAAGAGACAGCGAGTACATGGAAAGCTAGCAATGGCCAAATTTCACACGCTTTGTTCATGACTCTCAGACACTCTCTGCTGCGAATGAACGCTGCAAGGGGAAGCCCCCGTCCACGCCCAACTGACTCAAATGGCCAGCCACACCAGCGTCTTGCGCTGTGGAGATGACGTGTGCCAATAGCCCGTAGAATAGACGGCAATACAGATGACCAGATGGATACACGCCTTCAATAATAAGACCAGGCTTTGGGATATTTTGTTCTGCTGGTGCGGTGGAACTCACGGTCCCAAAGTGGAACTTGGAGAATCCGGGACGGCGCGAATTGGCAAGGGTGGGATTATCTTTGGCGGACGAGCGTGCGTCCAGCGGTGCACTGTTCGTTGACAGGCAGACGAGATGGCAGGAAGCGGGGGTACTTTTTTTTTTTCCTTTATTTTTTTCCTTTATTTTTTTCTTTGGCGAGTAGCAACTATCGCATGCTCCGAACATTTGGGGCGGCGCTTGGGCATGGAATTTGTGAAGGAGGTTGGGAAGTGAAGTGTCGGAAGGAGCAACCGGACACAAAGAGGGGGCGCTGTCGCGTTGCCACCCCTCAAGACGTCTTCGACCTTTTCTTTTACTTTTCTTCTTCTTTTTATTTCCTTCCACGACCTGGGCAGTCGTGATTACTAGTGGAAAATTTTGAATGAATGGGAGAATTCTTGCCGCGACATCAGGAGGCTTTGACCGAGATTTTCTCCCGTGGCAGATGTCGTCCTCGCCCTCCCTCTTTGCTTTTCGAGTAGCTCAGCCCCCCCATTCCAGCCTTTCCTTTTCTAACGTGCTTCGAGTCACAACTCTCTGCGAGCACGGCTCAAGACGTCTCCACGGTAAACATGCTGACTGCGCTTTGAGGCGATCGTCCGCTTTCTCATCTTGACTCGCATCACAACATAAGATTCCAATGCGGTCCCAGAGGGCCTCATGTGACTCGCGGTATTGATGCTTTTTGAGAGCAACGATAGGACATGACCGCCGAATCAGAGGCCGACGAGGCTCTTTGTGGCGTTCGCGCCCGTCTAGCTGGGCAATGGTCCGTTCGGTGAGACGATTTTTCCTTTTGTATCGTCGGACTCATCGGAATGGCGAGCGGGCCAACCTTGAGGGGAGGGGCCGTGGGGAAGTCGGCCGACGCGGTGAAGAGACGATGAGTCCAACCACGTTCCGGCTGCATTCGCATCTCGCAGGTCGTTGAACGAAGCAACCAGAACACCGTGCTCGACTGGACGCCATGGCCAAGCGGACGGCAGCAGTCGATGTGGTCTTCAAAGGACGAATTGGTTATGGAGATGACGCATACGTCCTAGTCGAACAAGCTAAAGAATCCAGGAGTTCGTGGGGTAGCTAATGCTGGGTGCCCAGGTAGGTTAGTCTCCTTGCCATATCAAGCAAACGCTTCGACTCGCGTGCCCGACTTGCATGTTCACGGGCTTCAGGATTTAGAGCTCCTGTGCGACTGCCGCCCGACAGCATTACAATGATTATGCCTAGCCCCAATAATCACACGAGGGTGCATACAGCCCCTCCCCCGCCCCCCTCCTTCGCGATACTTACTCTCTCCACTCCACTTGCAGATCACGGACGTCAAGGATGGCTTCATTCCTTTCCGACGTAAAGAGGGGCGAAGAGAAATCGTCCCACCTTTCGAATTTGGCGTCTTCCATGGCTTGACAGCTCGTCAGCAATTGGTCCCGGTGGTACCTAGCTGGTCTTGCAGCCGTTCCGGCCACGCGCAACCGCCGCGATGTGAAAGGATCCAGGGCAATCGCCGTCAGCCCACCGATCTTGACCTAGACTTCCCGCGACATGGGTGGCGGTCTGGTTGTCTGACTGGACTCGACCCGTCGTGACGAGAACTGCGTGTTGGGCCCAAACGCTGAGACGATGATGCACGGCGATGCCATGAAACCTCGCGCACACTCGGTCCCTTTCGACCGGCCAATGCTCCGCAACGATTGAACAGCGCCGACTTGGAGAGCATCCCGTGGCAGCACGTTGTACGGGCGTCACTATCCGATTCTGGCTGCTGTCCGGCGTTCACGTGTTTGGGATTTCCATGAAAGCGCCGCGACGCCATGGACAGAACCGGCCAGGGCGGCTTGACCAAGACGGATGCCGTTTCCATGCCCGGAACGATTCGCGCATCCCTGGCCATATTAGCCTTGTCGTTTGTTGCTCCCTCGCATATCCTATCGTCAAGATTGATGCTAGGACCAGGGTCGGGCGTTAAAAAGAAACGAAGAGTGCATGTCATTTCGTCGTCCCGAGTGCCAATGCCGCCCTGAGCATGTTGCCCGACTAATGTTCGGGACACGTCTCTTCATCTTCGATTGCAGCAACGTCGCGGCTTACTCCAAACTTGCCCTTCCCAACCAATACTTTTTTGTACGGAGTACATTCCCAATATCTGACTGCAACCCCACAACATGCTCAAGTGGTCACTGCATCGGCTCCTCGTTTTCGACTCGCTCACTAATACGGCTCGTCACATTTCAGCGCGCTCCACAGCTGCCGCGATGGCCGGGGTTCGAACCATACATAGGACTAAAGTAGCTTTGGGAACTAAAAGCACACTCGAATGGGAGGACGTGAGAGTTTCGAAAAAAGCGGCTAAGGGCTAGCATTGAAGCCGGGGCAAACCGGGCGTGGTCACAGACATGGCTCATGGAATGGCACCCGGCTGCGTGGTTCGCTCCCTACCCCTTGGCGCCCACGCCGATCCATTGCCAGTGGTACTGAACGAATCATGGCCTGGAGCTTGAATTGCGGACTCTGCAAGCCTGAGAAACGACTATATATCACGGCTGGAAGTCGCGGTCGAGCTTCACGTCCACGAGCTGTACTAGAGACTGGTGGGGAAACGCATGCAGCAATGGCAGTGCAGAATCTCATACTTGGCCTGAACTGGGCCCAAATCTTGGCAGCCTCGTCAGGAATTTGCCTCCTCTATGCTGCTGTTCTTGCCTTCCAGAGATTGTACTTGAGTCCCATCGCCCATATTCCTGGCCCCAAACTCGCAGCTTTGACTCAGTTCTACGAGTTCTACTACGATATCATACTCGGCGGCCAGTACACGTTCAAGATTCTGGAGCTCCATCGAAAATATGGACCTGTAGTTCGCATAAGTCCATGGGAGGTTCACGTCGGCGAGCATGATTTTCACGCCGATCTGTTCGGAGGTCCTACTAGACCGCGCAACAAATGGTCGTTTTGGGCAAAACAAGTAAGTCTCGATCTCCTGTCCGCAGTCGAGTTGGCTCGAATCGAACCGAATCAGCGGGCTGACTTCAGACCACTGCAGTTTGGCGCCCCAGGTTAGTGAAATGCAACTTGTCGTCGATGGAAAATCCATGGCTTTGACTCCCCTGACCACTCTCACCGTACAGTAAGCGCACTTGCAACTCTCGACCACGACCATCACAAGCTTCGCCGAGCCGCCTTGAACCCCTTCTTCTCGACGCAGAGTGTGCGGAGTCTTCAACCTGTGATTGAGGAGCGGGTCAATCGTTTGCTGGAGGCTCTGCGTGATTATGCGACGACGCAACATGGCAAGCCATTGGACGTCATGTACCCATTCTCGGCCTTTACAAATGGTGCGCTCATTTATTGGCCGGCTCCATCTTTATGTACTGCGTTGCTAATTCCCAACAACCAAAGACGTCATCAATGAATATGCCTTCGCACGAAGCGACCGATTGAGTATGTTTACAATGTAGATATTCTTGGTCAGCACGCTGACTGATCTCATCATAGTTGAAAAGCCAGACTTCGGTGCAGAGGTGACTGATAACCTCTTGCTCGGCACGCATATGGGACCGTTGATCAAGCACGCCAACTGGGCCTTGTCTCTGGTGAATGCTCTGCCAGAATCACTTTCTGGGCGTTGGGTTCCAGGCAAGTTGAGGCGTCGATCGGGACCTTTGTCTTACGACACTAACAATGTTGCCACAGGATGGTCGGGTTGGCTGAAAATGAAGAACGATATTCTTGACCAGATCAACTTGATCAAGTCCACTGAGCATACGGAGAAATGGCAACTGGATGTAAGCCACTCCACTATTTTCCACGAGTTGCTTGATTCGAAGCAGCTCCCAGAGTGCGAGAAGACACCAGCCAGGCTTGCTCAAGAAGGACAAATTTTGGTCCAAGGCGGAACTCTTACCACATCGTGGACTCTGTCTCTGGCAGCATTTCATCTCATCAACCGGCCGTCAACTTTGCGGCAACTCAGAGATGAGTTGTTTGCAGCCATTCCCGATCCCAACGAGATGGTGTCGCTCGCCGAATTGGAGAGCTTGCCTTACCTGAGAGCCGTGGTCAAGGAGTCTCTTCGACATGGCATTGGCACAAGCGGCAGGCTTTCGAGAATTGCCAAAGACGAAGCTTTCGTCATACGTGATCGCGGGAGCATGAAAGCATGGACCATTCCCCCCGGATCCGTGGTCAGCATGAGTCCCTACAAAACCATCATGGACGAGACTTTGTTTCCGGATCCGATGGGCTTTCACCCAGAGCGCTGGCTCGGCGACGGAGAAAGACTCGACAAATACTTGACGGTGTTCGGGGGCGGTCCACGCATCTGCTTGGGCATGGCACTGGCCAATGCTGAGCTCTATCTGGCTCTCGCCAGGCTCTTTCGTTGTTGGGGAAGTGGCGGTACTGTTGGCGAAGATCAGACAGGCGATCGTCGTCCTGGCGATGTAGGCACGCTGCAAATATTTGAGACAACCGTCCGCGATTGCCAGATGGCGTCAGACTACTTCATCCCCATCCCATACAAGGTATGATGAACGACGTACATCAATGAGTGCGAGCGACTGACATTTGTTTGAAAGGGCACGAAGGGCATGCGCTTCGTCTTCGAACTCGCGTGAACGAAACCTGGATCAGGCGGCTGCCATGGTCATGCTCGCCCAATCCCCTGACTTCCTCGTCTTATCAACTGGGTTAACAGTGTTCAGGCGTTGACAGGTCGGTGCTCCCGCTTTGCCGGCGAGAAAGCGGGCGAAAGGAGAAAAGAAGGCTTTTTTTATTCCTTCGTTTTAGTGCTTTGAAATACGACCTGGCATTTTTCACTAGAAACGATGGGCATACAAATACACACGAGTTGGGCCTCGCATTTGTGAAGTTGTAGTCATAGCGCATCAGAAATCTTGCTGTATCTCGCAATAAGAGCAATTTTAGCCCAGCCCGGAGTTCGTCATTGCCAAAGCACATCGTGAAATGACCAACACCAGCAGCGAAAGGCGGGCTGGCATGGTGTTTCTCTCGCTCTCTCTGCTCGGATCGGCTCATTGTCCTGCCAGCGGCGACGTGTGCTTTAGACGACTCTCATTGGCCGAGAAAGACCTCTCTGCAGCTTGAACACCCGGCAATTCTTCCACAGTTTTCTGTGATCTGCTTCGAGAAGCTCCCGAGATTGTGCAGCGGTCTGCCTGTCTGATTGGCGATACGCGCCCGAAGGCTGGCTAAGGACGCGGGCCTGTCGCCGAGCACTAGCGGGCGGCAGAGCTCTATGGCTATGACGAGCCTGAGAGATTCTTACGGGACTGTCACAATGCATTTCTTCTGCCACCAAGTTGATGATTTTGTCACCACCAAAACGGGGTGAGCCGCACAGGTACTTTAGGTTCCACATACCTGGATGTCAGTGGCGAAACATTTGCCATGTCGCCACTTGCGGCCAGGGTCGACCACGTAAAAGGGGAAGGAACGAGGTGACGACAAAGAGGCAAGAACAAGCTCTGACCAGCGATGCCAAGCTCTTACCACAAAACGTGGTGAGCCGCGTAGATACCTGCTTAGTAGGCACAAAAGTGAAGCACTTGGGGGTTATCTCGCACAATTTCTGGCGCTTGTGGTGCTGTGTGATGAAGCTTCTCTCATCCCTCATCCAAAGAAAGGTTCCCTTCTCCCTCCCGATCCCCCTTGATCATCCTCGACAGGGTCAACGCGCGGAAATGATCGGACGGACGCTAATAGGTGCGGTAACCCCATAGACTTGGCCCAAAAGGTGGACGCTTGAGCAGAGGCTCCCTGTTTCGTCGATGTGGGGACCTCAGCCCGCGAAGCGACTACGTTTGTATCCTTGTGGCTTGCTATGGCTTACGCCTGTGCTTTGATCCGCGGGCGGATTGTCGACAGTGCTGGATTTTCTTGTCTTTCATTCTCTTCATTCCATCTCTTTGTTCGGCGTCCGCTTGCGCAGCTGCTCGTGAGCATCGTTATCAACGCTTACATTGCGTTATACAAGTCGCCCATTATGGCGTCGGAACCGAAGTCGCTGTCCTCGAATCTGGAACCGAAGTCGCTGTCCACGTCTCGGGAACCAAAGTCATTGTCCAAAGCAGTCGTCGATCCAACGACGAGAAGAAAAGTCCTCAAGGTGATCGTGATATCACTATTACTCGATCTGGTAGGAAGTTCATCATTCACGCTATGGCTCGTTCTCTTGATGGGCTTTGACTGAAATTATGGTTGACCTTATTTCGTGCTCTGTGCAGATCTCCTTCACCTTCATTCTTCCACTTTTCCCAAAATTGCTCGAGTATTACCGAGACCACGAGGCGCTCTCAACCCGCGTAGGCGGACCACCGACCTTATTGCAGCGAGTTCTTGGAGGACTCAACGCCTACAAGGCATCCTTCTCTCGACCCATCGATTCGCGACATGATATTGTCCTTCTGGGTGGGGCAATGGGCTCCCTTTTCTCGTATGCTCGCTCGCTGGGTGGTGTTCAACCATGGATCTCTGCATCACGAAGCTGATTTCTTCACGTAGGCTTCTACAGGCAGTGGCTTCTCCGCTCATCGGTAAACTGTCTGATCGATATGGCCGTCGCACTGCACTGTTGACGTCGATGTGCGGCAATGTGCTGTCCGTCTTGCTCTGGGTGGCAGCTGTCGACTTTCGGACATTCGTCGCTAGCCGCGTTGTTGGTGGACTCTCCGAGGGCAATATACAGTTATCCGTGGCCATGGCGAGCGACATATCAGATGAGTTGTCTCGTGGGTCCACAATGGCAATCATTGGCTCATGTTTCTCCATCGCCTTTACCTTTGGACCGGGATTAGGAGCTTGGCTGAGCACCAAGTCCGTCGTTGCTGCCAACCCCTTCGCTGCTGCTGCTGCCTTCAGCCTCGTCCTTATCGTGACAGAAACCATATATCTGTACTGCTATCTGCCGGAGACGTTGCCATCCCTCACCGGCAGAGCGAGCGACACAGACAAGCCAAGACCTCCGAAACGTGAGGGCGTGGTGGAGCAGACAAATTCGCACCTTATCATGAACGCAATACACTTTTTCTTTTTGCTCTTTTTCTCTGGAATGGAAAGTTCTTTGTCATTCATGACTTACGAATTGTTCGCATTCAGCTCTGGGAAAAACGGCAGACTGCTGGGCTTCATCGGACTCGTTGCTTCCCTACTTCAAGGAGGCTTAACACGAAGACTTCCACCTCTGCTCTCTGTGCGTGTTGGCGTCGTCTCGTGCTTCGCAGCCTTTGTCCTCCTCGGACGAGTCAGCAGCATAGGCGGTCTGTATGCAGCTGCCACGTGTCTAGCCATGACTTCTGCGACGGTGGTGACCGGTCTGAATGCGCTCAGCAGTTTCGAAGCTGATGAACATGATCGCGGCGCCAAGCTTGGCGTCTTGAGGAGTTGGGGTCAATTGGGTAGAGGCCTCGGTCCGATTCTGTTCACGAGTGTGTACTGGTGGGCGGGTCGAGAGTACGCCTACAACATGGGGGCAACGGGAATAGCGCTGGTTTCGGCAGCTGCATTCACGGGGTTGAGAACGCCGCTGGCGGCAATCAAGTCCAAAACGAATGACCACGAAAGGAAGAGAAATTCTTGATGAGCGTTCCTCGCGCAGCGTTGTCAAGTCCAAGGGGGAACGCGAGCTTGGCAAAGCAACTGGCACGGTCAAACCATCTGGATATCTCTAGATGCGTGCGGGCGTGAGTCGAGTACCTTTGTGCGCCAATCTGTAGCGATGCGAGAGCGCCGACAGTACATTATTTGCGAATGACCGTCACCGACATGACCTCACCGCCTACAGCCTTGCAGACGTTCGGCGCTTTCTGCAGCGCACTGTCATGATCAAATCGACCCAAGACATATTGAGCTAAAATGTCTATTCAAAAAAGATTCGCGCTTGAAGCTTCACGTTGGACAGTAGGCGGAATAACAGTTTCACTGGATTCATTTCTCCAAGTGATGAGGTTCTGAGACCATCTGATCAATGGTTTCCTGGCTGAGAGCCCGAAGTGAACCAGAAGAAAAAGCGCGGCAAAGTTAGCATGACTTAGGCCACGACGATCCGCCTACGGAGTGACCGGCTTGTGGCCCCCGGCTGATACCGAACATGTCAGTCAGCTCCGCTGTCATCGATCAAGACCGGAGCAGCGCCGCGAAGTTTTGGAGAGACACCCGGTCTCAAGATCGTCCAGTAGGACAACGGGCCTGTGATACTTTTCTAACTCTTTGCGTCATGACGCACGATACGAACTACAGTCGGTATAGCTTGCGCGGTGTTTCCTCATGTTGGTATAGCTAGTGTATCTTATATAATTGGTGATGGGGGACTTGATCGCCACGCTTCTGAGTCCAAAGGCGTCGTCTTTCTTATGATCTCTCGTTCCGCATCAAGCTTTGAACAGGAGTACAGAGCAGACGGGCAGAAAGAAAGCAACAGGTGGTGATCAGACGTATTATTATTGCCCGCGTTCTTGGTCAAAACACGCTGTGTCTTGACAAGGAAGAGATTGGGTGACTTACTAGAAGTTGTGATGTTCTCGGAATGCCCGTCATTTTGCTGAGAGAACAATAAGCCCCAGACCTCTCAAGCGCATCAGCAAAAATAAATCTAATCACCTGCCACAGGATGTCTTAGCAATGAGCATATACAGATACATATTCCATCACCAATTTCGAGGCTCGAGTCACAATTCAAGAACGTATGTCAAGAGCACGTGCCGATCAACAGACGCAGCGAGCAGTCTGGGGAGAAACCAGTCTCGGCGTGACTCACCGCATCAGCGCCACCAGCTGCAGTAAAGGTCTAAGCCGGTTTGCGCCTCCCTGAATGTCATGTTCAATTGCGGCGTCGCCGTCATCTCTGCGCCCGGTCGTTTGGCGGATTTGTTCATATTGATATTATGTTGAACACCATTCGTCAGCGCCACCCGCACAATCCCATTCTACGATAATATTCGGCAACATAGCGAATTCAACGTAAGGTAACGATTCTGGGCGGCGTTGCCTTTGTTTGCTCGTTACTACCCTCGCAATTTCGCAATTTTGAACGGCTTTGCAAATGCACGAGTTTGGCTTGGGTAAACCTGCTTCCAGCGCCTTATTGAATGAACATACTCGAATAGAGAAATCACGGGAAATGAACCAGATAGGAATAATGCTCAACAAAAAAAAGAATGGAAAAGAACAGAAAGCTTGTTTACTGGGTTCGCGGATCTTCGAGACTCTGTTTGTCACACTCGGATCTTTCTCGGTCTCCACTTCGTACGTAGCTACTATCAGGGGGCTTGTATTTTTTTGAACGTTTTGTTTTTGGATGAGTCGCCCGGAGTGCGCGCGCAAGTTGGGAATGCCGTAGCCATGTGGATTCTGGAATTTATGGAGTGACTCATTGGGCAGCGAGTTATTGATGCCAGGGGATGGTCGACGAAGTGTTCAGGCTGAGCGCAAACGTCCTGAATCATTAGGCGATGATCCGGACCTCTCGAGCTCCTACTTTAAGCCATACAACAAAAACTTCAGACGATTGCGTGTGTGTGTGCTGCGAGACGACGCGAGTGACGCCGCGCATGTCCTCAAAACATGAACTGTCCCCCTTCTTCTCGTCTCGTTGAGACCGAAAGAGTCTTCGGCAACGCAGCTCTGCTTCGCCACGAGAAAACAAGGGACGTTTCAGATGGGCACCTCCGCGGCAGGTCTATCGCCCCTTGCCCGAAAAGCTCTGTCAGGACCAGGACAAGCCGACGGTTCATGACTACAAGCTACAATGCAGCGTCAAGAGCGGCGTTGCTGATTGGTTCGCGCCACGCGCACACGGCGCTAGGAAAGCTTGGTGAAAAAAATGATAATTGTTCGTGCGGTGCAGGCAGGGAAGGAAAAAAAAAAAACCTCTGCGCTGTTAGGGCTAGGCCAGTTGCAATGGTGCCCTACCCTGTCCCCCCCCCACCCCTCTTGGTTGCCCCGCGCCGCACGCAGCACCCACCCCGCTCCAGTCGCCCGCCCGCCTTTTAAATCCTTCTCCTCCGCCACCTCTTTGCGAATTTTTCTCTCTTTCGCTCCTCGTCTCGCATACCCGGTTCAAGCATCCGACCTGCGATTTTGTATGTCAGCCCCCTCTGCCCTACACATCATCCCTCACAGCGCATGGCTGCTCATGTGAATAAGATGATGACTGGAAGAACTGGCAACTAATCTATCACAGTACTACTTCACGCCGCTCTGAAAACCTTCCAAACCTCACATCACCACAACCGCTAAAATGGGTAAGGACGACAAGACTCACATCAACGTGGTCGTTATCGTAAGTCATTTATCATACTCAAATGCGAGATCGAAGGCGCTAACCGACTTGATTAGGGGTATGTGTTTGCTAGGAAATCATCCTGTCATCGAGTCGCACAAAGCTAATCGATTTCTAGCCACGTCGACTCTGGCAAGTCCACCACTACAGGTCACTTGATCTACCAGTGCGGTGGTATCGACAAGCGTACTATCGAAAAGTTCGAGAAAGTAAGACTTCCTGCATTTCCTACCGCAGCCGCAAATTTACTCCCCTTGACCCTATGTGCTGGCCCTCTTGGCCCTGCCGGCGAGAACGTACCCCTCACTACTAAACGGGGGCTTTTTTTCCTTCCCTCATCGCCTTCTGCGCGGGGTCTGCTGTGGGGCACATCGCCCCTCCATCTTGCCACTACCGCGATATTCTTCTACCTCCAAACAAACACCGCCTCAATGCACGTCCTCATTCAATTGAAGTAATGTACTTTGACTAATCAATGTTGCATCACAGGAAGCTGCCGAACTCGGCAAGGGTTCTTTCAAGTACGCCTGGGTCCTTGACAAGCTTAAGGCCGAGCGTGAGCGTGGTATCACCATCGACATCGCTTTGTGGAAGTTTGAGACTCCCAAATACTATGTCACCGTCATTGGTACGTTCATTGAGATGGCTATGATCGAACAACATCGGAAACCTGTGTGCTAAGGTATCTGAATAGACGCTCCTGGGCATCGTGACTTCATCAAGAACATGATTACTGGTACCTCCCAGGCCGATTGCGCTATTCTTATTATCGCTGCCGGTACTGGTGAGTTCGAGGCTGGTATCTCCAAGGATGGGCAGACCCGAGAGCACGCCTTGCTCGCCTACACTCTTGGTGTGAAGCAGCTCATCGTTGCTATCAACAAGATGGACACCGCCAAGTGGGCCGAGGCTCGTTACCAGGAAATTATCAAAGAAACCTCTAATTTCATCAAGAAAGTCGGCTACAACCCAAAGACCGTCGCTTTCGTCCCCATTTCCGGATTCAACGGCGACAACATGTTGGCCGCCTCCACCAACTGCCCCTGGTACAAGGGATGGGAGAAGGAGACCAAGGCTGGCAAGTCCACTGGTAAGACTCTGCTCGAGGCTATTGACTCTATTGAGCCTCCCAAGCGTCCCACCGACAAGCCTCTCCGTCTGCCTCTCCAGGACGTCTACAAGATTGGTGGTATTGGAACTGTTCCTGTCGGCCGTATCGAGACTGGTGTTCTCAAGCCCGGTATGGTCGTCACCTTCGCTCCATCCAACGTTACCACTGAAGTGAAGTCCGTCGAGATGCACCACGAGCAGCTCACTGAGGGCCAGCCTGGTGACAACGTCGGGTTCAACGTGAAGAACGTGTCCGTCAAGGACATTCGTCGCGGTAACGTTGCCGGTGACTCCAAGAACGATCCCCCTATGGGTGCTGCTTCCTTCGATGCCCAGGTCATCGTTCTCAACCACCCTGGTCAAGTCGGCGCTGGTTACGCCCCTGTTCTCGATTGCCACACCGCTCATATCGCCTGCAAGTTCTCCGAGATCAAGGAGAAGATCGATCGACGTACTGGTAAGGCAGTGGAGGAGGCTCCCAAGTTCATCAAGTCTGGTGACTCTGCCATCGTTAAGATGGTTCCTTCCAAGCCCATGTGTGTTGAGGCTTTCACCGACTACCCTCCTCTCGGTCGTTTCGCTGTGCGTGACATGCGTCAGACCGTCGCCGTCGGTGTCATCAAGTCTGTCGAGAAGGCCGCCGCTGGTGCCGGTAAGGTTACCAAGTCCGCTGCTAAGGCTGGCAAGAAATAAGCGATACGTGTCGTTGGAATCTTGTGTACACTCGGCTGGATCGCGCGACCTAATGTCATCACTTCTACGACGGAATGATTTACTTTTGCTGCGGGTGAGCATGTGGCTTTTGCAGGTGGCACATGTAATGAGAATAGGGTTTTCAGGTTTTTTTTTCATGCTGTGCCTGGGAAGCCAAATTACTAGAGTCTAGAAGTGATTTGCGAATGAGGAAAAGCAAAAAAGGTCAATCTGGCGTGCGTTGATACCATCAAATGGGTCCCACATGCATCGTGTCTTGTGAAACGAAACTGTTGACATGCTTTCCATTCTGCCAGCAATTGAAAAGAATTGCAGTTGTACTCGGCAGCTCGTCTTCCAAATTCAGGGCGCCAGAAATTAGCAGCACAGACCATCAAATCAAGCCTCCGTGCCGCCATATTGACTTTATATTTGTCGAAGTTCAGACATGCAACACGATCGACGGGTGGATAGATCCTTGACAAGATTCACTAGGCCGCGAAATATGGATCTCACTTTGTCTGCCAGTGCTGTATGAGGTCCTTTGCCTAATGGCATCTAAATGTACAAAATATGTCTGCGACTTCGTTTCTATGCCACCTAGTCTACATGCAGTTTTCATCATGACCCGCGCTGGTCTGGTCCGTCGTCAAGAGCATGACCGTGCTGAGGGACATAGGAACCTTCAGCAGTGACCGGATGTTCTATGGGCTCGTCTTCGTAAGACTGGGCTTCATCGACCGACGTCTCTAGCATGTCACGGTGGAATTGCTCGGTCGATCTCTCTTGCATGAGCTTGTGGCCATCGGTCCAGGAGAAGTGCTCTCCGCGTACAATGGCCTGCACGAGCGTGAGGGTCTCGGTCCAGTCGGTGTCGGGGCCGGCGGTGAGGGAGAGGGTCTGCTGCTGGCCGTTGTGCTGGCCGGCTTCGATGCTGCTGTACTTGAGGGTGTGGCTGCGCCATTCCATCTCGACGGTCTGGTGGATCTCCAAGCCGGCGAAGCGGTATGCCGTGAGTGTAGTGGAGGTGTTGGGGAGGTCGTTGTCTAGCGTTGAATGGTTTGGGAGGGCAAATGTTATTTCGCTGGGCGTTCGGAGCCGGCCCTGGAGGAGGTTGAATTCGGAAGCGCGCAGGAAGGCATGTAGGGAGTGCTGCGTTGTGTCTAGACATAGTCGTCTTTTGGTGACGATGCGGGCGTCAGCGCTCTCGCTGGGATACAGACAGTCAATTTGCTGGGTCGTGTAGATGGCTTCCAGTGTGGATGTGGGAGGAAACGAAAAGCTGGACAGGTCGAAGAAGGGGTTGATAGGCATTAAGAGGCGGACTTGGGGGGTTTCGCGCCCCTGAGATGTTCCTGGGGCTTCGATCGGCTCGAAGTTGAGCACGATGACGGTTTTTTGCGTGCTAGGCACCGAACTGCCGGCTGTAATGGCCGTCAGTGCGGCAGGGTGCGGCACGATTGGCACGAGGACTCGGCGGCCTTTATCTGACGAGGCCTCTCGCAAGTTGTCTGCTGTGTGTAGCACGTGGCCGAAGGTGGCGACAACTTCGCCTACTTCATCGGAACCTTTGACGGTTGGTTTGGGAAGCTGGAGACACTTTGGCAGTGAAAGCATGTGATCAGACTTCTTCGAGTGTTTGCCAATGGGCCATATAAATCGGCTCCAGATTCGCAGTTTGTCTCTCCAAGCCATGCCTCTTTTATCTCGATGGTACATCATCAGGAAACCCGGCGTTGGTAGGGAACATGAGGACTTTGCGCGGGGCCATCCTGGATGTACGCATAATAGACTCAGCTTGGCTGGTGCTTTCTTTGGTAAGAGAAGTCTCTGTACTATATTCGCAGGATCCTCTAGTTGTTCTTTTGTAAAAGTTGCATCCGGCAGCCACGAGATGCGTAGCTCCTGTATATTTATTAGCCGGGCGGCTTGAGATTTTGTGATACTGATGTCCAAAATATGCTTGCCTGATTGTGCTCATTATAGCAAAGGGCCGTCGAAGTGATCCTGGCCAACTCTCCGAGAACATTGCCTGATAGATCTTCTTTCTGAACGTTCTTCACAGATATTGTGCGGGATTGAATTGATTGAATAATTCCGTCGAGCCGAGACAATATAGCATAAGCGGTCGATTTTCGCGCAGCGATGCTCAGTTTGCCTTCTTCTGAGCTCATTGAAAGGGTCTCGTCGTTCGACTTGTCCAAGAAATCGGCCTGAAGACTGTGAATGACGTGATTTGAAGGTTCTGGAAGGCTGGAGTCAGCTCGGTACATGCCAGCAGTAGGGTTTGCTAAACCTACTGACTAGAAGCTGGCAAGTATTGGGGTGCAGCCAGATGACCAGCCTCCCCATGCCCTCGATGTGTTCCCGGATTTCTATGTGCCATTTTGCGCTCAGGATCAAGGCCGCCAGCTGCTCTTTGCGCGTTCGCTTTGACACTTCCTCTGACCGAAATGAAACCCAAGGAATCTGCTTGATTATCCAAGAGAAAGTGGTCTTGGTGTTGTCAAAGCCCAGTCCGTCGCGTCTCGGTTCGCCACGGTTCCAGTACGTCACGAGCTGCTCTTGTGTGAATCCATCCACGAGCTCCTTGATCTTATTCTCAAAATCCTTCAATCTGATCACAGACGTGTTTCGCGGTCGTAATTCGTCCATGTTCTGCCAGACTTCGTCTGTGAGATCCAAGTCCGTTGGCGCTGGATGAATCCCACTCTGTACTTCAAAAGGAACGCTGGCCACGGCCCTTTCTTCTTTCTCTACCGTCGGACGAGGCCTTTCAGGAAGTTTCAGGTTGTCGGGATTTTTTAGAACAATTGCTTCGATAGGCTTGCCCAGAGCATCAACACCAAGGCTATGTCGGTCAAGAAGATCATGACGGAACGCCATCTTCGCCAATGTGATCTCCGGGTTTTGCTGCCACGATCTCGATGAGCTTGCCTCAGCCACTGAGGTAGGATGCGACGGGGCTTGAAGGGGTAGGAAAACATCTTCTTGGTTCCTTCTCTCGATTTCTTGCGACAATCCGGCATTCTCTGACGGCGCGATGTCCACCGGTGCTAACCCTTCAGTGTCCTCGCCGGGCTTCCTTCGTCGACGACCTCGCCATTTGGAAACATGTGTTTTCCTGCTGCTGAGACTACTGTCTTCAGCAGCTCCGGATATGAGTGCTTCAATTCGTTCTTTGCTTTGTGGCGAAAAGTCTGATGCATATCGTCGTGGCAATTGAATAGCGCTCTTTACTGAATGAGCGGCCCTTCGTCCGGGCAAGGGCAAATGACCTCCCGAAAGTATTCGGGACAGCTGCACAGCCCTTGCGATCATCGAGCCACGCGATCGACTGGAAAGACCGTTCGGAATTTGGAGAGCATTTTGTGACATATGGATGCCATGCTGCAATATATCTACAATGCTAAACACCCGAGGGAAATTGAGAGTTGGTATGTCTTATCGATAAGGAGCATTTGCCTTGGGACGCGAACCCCTCCTCCACCATACACCATCGTCGAACGCGTCTGAAGTGTAGTTACAGTTCAGGTTGCCTCGTGTCGAAACACGCCATCAACTGTAAGTGTTGTCAGTAACCCGTTTTGTATGACACGGAAAACTCTTTATTTAACGACTTTTTGAGGTCGCAAACTAGGCTTCTTCATCCTCATCGCCATGTCTAGAGTGCAAAGAGGAAGGCGCGTGGTGGGTTGTCCCTCCCATGCTGAATCATTGCCAGCCTCGGCGACTTAAGAAATTCTCTGTCAAATGCAGATAGTTGACGAGGGTGCTACACCGGATGCAAGCGATGCACGAGAGACGACTCAGCCAGAAGAAATGAATGATTACGAAAATGACAATGATGACATCCAAGGAGAGGGTGCAGCAGCCGACCAGCAGCTCGTGAAGAAACTGATCCGTTATGCATTATCGTGCGAGCACTCGAGGACACCCATCCGACGTGATGGCATCAAGGAGCGAGGTCAGACGCCCTTCGTTTTGTAACTTGAGTCGGATCTGACTGACAGCTTGTCCCATAGTCCTCGGTAATCAAGGCAGGGCCTTCAAAAGAATATTTGCCCAGGCGCAAGAGCAGCTCAGAGACGTCTTTGGCATGGAACTTCGAGAATTGCCAGTCCGGGACAAGATATCCGTTCAAGAAAAGAGACAGGGTATGAATGCACCGCATCCCCTCACAATATCTGTGGTGCCCTGTCATGCTCCCCCCGGGCATTCTGCGCACACGCTCGGCTATCATCACTGACCTCTTTGGCAGCCATGAAGTCTAACTCGCAGCCCAAGAGCGGCTCCGGCACATACATTCTCTTGTCCACATTGCCAATACCCTACCGCGACGCAATAATTATTCCACCATCCAAGGCTCCCAGTGCTGAGGATGAGGCCGCATATGTCGGCTTCTACACCATGGTGGTGTCATTAATCATGCTCAGCGGCGGTGAGCTGAGCGACCGAAAGCTCAAAAGACATCTGCTTCGACTTAATGCCGACAAAAACGTTTTAAACGAGAAGACGGAGGTGACATTGAAGAAAATGGAAAAGAACGGATACGTCATACGAAAGGTGGATCAGCCTGCCAACGGCCAGGACACCGAGCCGGTCACTACGTGGCACGTTGGGCCAAGGGCAAGAGAAGAAATTGGTGTGGAAGGGGTAATGGGGTTCGCGAAAGAGGTGTATGGAGGTTCAGATCCAGACTTGGAAGCCAAGTTAAAGGCCAGCTTGGGCGTCAAAGAACCAGCTATCACACAAGAAGCAGCAGAAGGGAGCCGTTCGCGGCCCCGTTCGCGGGGTGTCAGCTCGTGAATTTGCCTAAAGATGGCTGCCAAAACCCATATTTTCCCCAGTTCGTTATGAGAAGAAGCATATGACGTTTAGATCATGATACCAATGCAGAGCTGTCCAGCGCTTTCACCTTTTCATAATCAGTCCTTATATCACATAAAACACGCTCCGAATAACGCCGTAATGGATGTAACTTGTTCCCTTGAATTTCTGCCGCTCCTTGATCGCAATCCTTCGTCTCCTTCCGTCCCACTACCGAACGCGCGCGCATCTTCCCGCCTAGTCCTCGCGGGGCGGTGGAGGTCCAGCCGGCTGAATCATTTTCTGTCGAGCCCCTTAGTCAATGCACAACAGTCAGACCGCTCAAGGGGTCACCTACTCTAATCATGTTGGCGCGCACTTTGACCATGGGCTCGTTCTCCGCAAGGGCAACATAGGCAAGTAACGGCCGGTGGCCGGCGATGGAGGCATATGTGTCGCGGTGCAGGTTGGTGCGCCACTCCCAACTGGTCGTGTCGGGGTGGCCAGTGCCGATGTACTTGGCCTGAAGTCGTTCGAGCTCTTGTTGGGTACGAAGCTTGTCCGCCTGTTTTGGGCTGTCAGCTTCGCGAGTGCGAGAGGGGCATTTAGGCGGTTTGACGAACCATTGTGAAATGGCGAAAGCTTTGTATACAGATCCAGATGTGCGTATGACGGAGGGTCTGTTGTCAAGATTGTGGAAGGGCTGCTGTCTGTCGATTGCGCAATCTGTCAACTTTTCATGAGATTTTTGGATGGTGTCAACGACGCATTGGTCGATATCGCAAATGTCAAAGTCGCATTTCGGTTACCAAGCTGACTGTTGTGGGGCAGGTCGCTTGAACTTCGGCCGCGGCAAGACAGCGTCGTCCTGCGCGCGGATCTCGTCAACAAGTGTTGAAACCCAACGGTTGTCTAGCTTCAGCTTGAGGTATTCAATGGACCGTTGAACTGGATATGCATTTTCTTTGAGAATCTACTGACGGCCTTGTTGGTTTCTGTCTGGTTCTGAGTCTTATCACGCCATTGAGGAGCGTGTATTCAGCATTTCGAGACTCGGTCAAGTCCTGCGTCATCACTCACTGGCCCATTCTCCTCTCACTCACAGCCTCTTTTCACCATTCAGTGAGCTCCTCTTGAGAGACGTTTTGAGACACCGGACATGATTTCTCATTGGAAAATATCGCACCGCACGCCCGCGACGAAGTTGAGATAGTCTCCTCTACCCACTCAAACATGGTGCCTCCGTCAAGCCACGCCCTGCCGGAGCATTGGACGGAGCTCAATGTTGCTAGGCGCCAAAAGAAAAGGTGTGCAGAACAAGCGGAAGCCATCAAGGCGTCTTGCAAAGAAGAGTTCGGCGACGATGACGTGGCAGCACACCCACATTATTACAGCCAGTTGTTGGACAGGATCCGGGCAAGATACAATGAGGGCGAGGAGCGGGAATGGTTCACGCAAAGGAGAGCATTCCTGCACGAACTGGATGGACTGTTCCAAGACGCAAAGGAGGGCAAGCAAAGCCCAAAAAGCATTGAGGCAAGGATTGAGTCGGAGAAGGAGGCATGGTATCGATGGGTGCTGCGAAGGTATCCGGAGTTTATCGCCGTCTCAGACGGCGGCGCCAATCAAGACGAGATCAGGAGGATGCTCGATGACCCCGACAGGTCACGCGAGGAATTGGTTGGTACGATGCTGGAGGCGATCAGAGAGCCCCCGGACTGTCTTTCTCGGGTGGACACGTTCGCCGAGAAGGTGGCATCCGTCAAAGATGACGCGAGCGAATTGAAGAAGCTGTACGTTGCAGAATTCTTCACCAACAAGACGACGGGCGAAGCTTTGCAGAACTCGGAGAAGTACTTGGAAGAGTACAGGAATAGCACAGGCATGACACTCGAGGACATTATTGACAAGATTGTGCAAGATTTTCAACGCATCAGGACTTCGCAACCCCAGAGGGAAACGCACAAGAAGCGGCTGGACGAGCTCCGCAGAGCCAAGACGGCGTTTGAGCAGAACAGGATGCAGGCTAAGGGCCTGAAGGGGGCTCAGACTGCCGCTGCCGGTGCTGAGCTGTACAATCTGCAGCCATGTGTCGTGTGCGGCCGAGAAGTATCATCGAGCGATGTGCTGTCATGTACTGTGTGCCAAGCATTGGTTCACATTGGCGGCGACACGGAGCTGACGCTGTACTGCTCCGAGCAATGCCATTCGAGAGGACATGTGAGTTGGGCATGGCGGGCTGCAGATGTGCGGGGACGAAACACGAAAGGGCTAATTGAGGGCAATAGGATAACCACGTCGGCTCGCGACATGACTGTGAAGGGGCAGACAATTGTGTGCAGGTGGGCGACGAGGACACGGAGATGGACGACGCAGGGTCCAAAGCAGTCGTCTGTGGCGAGTGCATCGACTCGAGAGTGGCAACGCTCTTCTGCTCGGAACGATGCGCAGCAGTCAACATGGCAAGACACCTGCAGCGTAAGCATGGCATGAGGTCGACGGCAAGCGAGGTGGCAGGGTTGGTGCGCCCTCTGCAGTCAGTCGTGGATGGAATATTGAAGAAGCATAATCCGGGGTTGAGGATGACGCCGATGTACTGATTAACAGTGTCCCGTAGTGCCGCGGGCTAGTGAGAGATGCCGGGGAGAGAGGTACTAGTATGTACGGACTAGCAGCGATACCGGAAGGAGGGGTGCGGGGATATTCCGCATTGCAAAGAGAACCGCTAGCGTGACGAACGATTGGCACTATCGATGACGGAAGGCTGGCATGATTGGTCGGGGCCAGACGAACCAGTTGACAGGTTCAGCCACGAGCGGCATGAAAACCGGGGCCACGTGCAGATGCCATGATGCGAGAGAATTGTGTGGGTGTAAGATGCAGTCGAGAGGCCTGCTTCGCTTACTCCGAGTGGCATGAGCATAGAAATAGAATCGACCATCATCAATCACTTCCTGTCCACCGCCAGGCTAGGCCATCTTGCTTCCTGCTCTTGCAGCACGTCCAGCATTTGGGCCCGTCCTCGCCATGGGAAGGGTTGCAGAGAATCGCAGAAGGGTGGCCATGGCTTGCGAAGCCTGCCGCGCCGCCAAGATTCGCTGTCGGGAGAGCGAGCAGCCCGGCGTCTGCAAGAAGTAAGACTCTATCCAGCCGCCCTGCGTCAAGCTCGCCTGCCTGAGAGACGACGGTTCTGAGCAATTAGGTGTCTCGACTCGAAGCGAGAATGCATCTCTCGCAGCACGGCACGCCCCAAGAGGTTTCTCCCAAGGCAAGTTCTCGCGCGTCTCCCTCAGTCCATCCATCCATCCATCCATTCAGTTCAAACTGACGTACTCGAACGCCTCGGTCCTGTCCAGTCCGCAAGACAGCCCAGATGCGACGCGGGTCAACAACGCTCCGGGTCCGTCGAGCACCTTCAGCATTGACTTCAGCCTGCCACCCCAGCCAGAAGTCGACAACAACTTCGACGCCTTGCGGGAGACGCACCGAGTCGGTGTTGGCAGGTTCCTTCCCCTTTCTCATGACTACGGCTCCGATGCCTCACCGTCGGCATCGTCGTGGAGTGCCCTTTCTCCCAAGTCGTCGTCGACGCAGTCCCAGTCTCTCCACGACTTGCGCATGAAGCCCCTGTTCAATCTCGCGTCTGCCGAGTCGCTGTTGGCCCAGTTCCATCTCATGCTCAAATATTTCCCCGTCATATCGCTGCCCGCGAACACGTCGGTCCGTGAGCTTGCAGCGACCAAACCATTCCTTCTGCTGGCTATCCTGTCATCCACTTCCAGCATCAATCTGCAGGGCCACAGCTTGTACGACGAAGAGTTCCGGAAAGTGCTGGGTCTCAAGTATGTTTCCGGCGGCGAGAGAAGCATTGAGCTGCTCCAGGGGCTTCTTATATACTGTGCTTGGTGAGTCCAAAGATCCCACTTGCTTTCCCGGCCTCCCTTTCTCTCTGACGCCGCGAGCTAGGTATCCCTTCCACCTGCGACCCAGGAATGCGCAAGCCTTTCAGTATGTTCGCATGGCGGCCGACATGATCGGTGACCTCGAGCTCGACCAGGAAAACCCGTTGCTCGGTACTCGGTCCGGCCAGCTTGCTGTCGCCGATGATGTCCTTGACAGCATCCGCACCTATCTCGCGTGCTTGTACCTTGTCTCCACGTCAGTAGACCCTTCCTTTTCTTCTTTTCTCCTGTGCCCTCTCATCCGTGACCTTCTCGAGCGGGAGGCGTTCGCTTTCTCTTTTGAGCTGAAAGTGATGAAGAGAAGATGGAGAACATCAAGTCAAGCAAGATGGGAGCAGAGGTCACGCTAACTTTGGGACACAGATATGTCGTGACGTGGAAGAAGAAGAAGGGAATTGACATCAGCTTTACGCCCTGGACCGAAACGTGTTGCAACATGCTCTATCAGTACGGTTCTGCGAAGGGTGATCGTGTCCTGGCCACGCTTGCGCGCTTAAGCGGCTACATGTTCGACGCGTCGCAACTGATCAACCGCACCTCAGAGGGGAAAGACATCGATCGGCGGGTAAGGTTGGGCGCTTTGCACTTGGAAATCACCCAGTTGCATGAGCTTTTGGAATCGTCTGTCTCGTCTGAAGGTAGGATCCCACCGCGCATTATAGCACAAAGCCCCATCCGTGTACGACGTTGACACATCACTCCCATAGTATCTGTTCGTCTGCACATGATCTTCCTCAAGGCCTACCTGGACGGGGGCTCCATCATCTCGCCCCTGGAATGGACGACGCTATCGCCCGAGCCAGACGAGCTGCGAAGAGCAGTGCCAATCCTAGCTGATTTATACGGGGAGCTCATGCGCATCCCCGACACCGAGTTCATGCGCTTCACCGCCATGGAGTGGTCGCGACCCATCCTCGGCACGATAATGGGCGTCCGTCTCTCTTTTAAGCTGGCCAAGTGCAGCGATTACGACCCTCATTATGCCAGGAAGTTTCTTGGCCTGGAGCCCTTCTTGGACCACATGAGTCGCGACCTGACGCCAGCGTCCAAAGCCGTCGATATCCTGTCTGCGAGCCGGGTTGTCATGGGTGTCGTGAAGGACAAGTACCTACACAGAGCGACCCAGCCGAACGTCTCTCCTGGCATAACCTGCCCCATGCTTGACGGCTCGATACGGCCATTCTTCGACCCGGTAGAACTCACTTTGTTCCCGGCGGGAGAGCAGCTGGACTGGACGTCCACGACAATGGACTGGTTCAAGGAGGATGCTCAGTTCGGGGCGGCGGCGGCGGCAACCGTTGGCGATCCCATTGCCATGTATCAGTAGATGCTCGTAATGTTTCCGACTCCTCTTTCTTCCTATTTCTTTCATGTTGGACTATTATCTGCTGCAAGAAGTTTCAGCCGCGTGCTTTCTCGTAAGTCCATTTACACGCGCTCTTTTGCGCGCAACGCCGTGATGAATACAGCTGCTCTGCAACACAAAATGCTGCGTTAAATATACACGTTCTTCTACCAACAGTATCGTAACAAACATGTGTATGGCTTTCAATGACTATATCTATCATCATGATCATAACACGCGTTTTTTTTGCATATAATGTCGTAATTAATACAACTGCTCTGCACAGTAATGCGTTGAAAATACACGTTCTTACACAACAGTATCGTAACAAACATGTATGGCTTTTCATGATTATATCTACTAATACGATCAACACGCGCGTTCTTTTGCATACAACGCCCTAACGAAAACGTCTGCTCTGCCTCGCACAATGCGGCCTTGGACACACGTTCTCCTACCGATAGTATCGTCAACATGCATGTATATATCATCATAATTTTCACATGCATAACGCCGTTATGAACACAGCTGCTCTGCCACGCACAATGCTGCCTTACACATACGTTCTCCTACCGACAGTATCGTAAACATGCACGTGTGTATTATCATGACCATCACACGCATAACGCCGTCACGACTACAGCTGCTCTGTTTACAATGCTGCCTTGGACACACATTCTCCTACCGACAGTATCGTAAACATGCACGTATGTATGATTATCATGACACGCATAACGCCGTGAATACAACTACTCTGTTTACAATACTGCGTTAAAAATACACGTTCTTACACCAACAGTATCGTAAACATGTACGTGTGCATCATCATCATCACACGCACACGGAAACAGTCGCTCTGCACAGCAATGCGTCGAAACCACAGGCTCCTCTACCGACAGTACGGTACCATGCATGCATGGCTGCAATGATTAGATGCATCATCATGATAAGCACGCACGTTTCTGCGCACACAAGGGTCATGACGAATGCCTGCCCCGGTGCGTGTGTCGTGCCATGGGCGGGATATCCCCTTCTTCTGCTCACCCGTCGTCAGCTGCTCTGTGGCGCTAAATGCCGTGCTGGAAAAATCTACTTTATGGCCGTGTCGTAGCATGATGATGCTGTCCAGATCTGGTCAGGGAAACTAAGGAGATGGGACAGAGAGCCCGGCCGGCCATCGGGGCTTTCGTGGGCGGTGGCCGTTTTGACTCTGAACCCTTCCTTGGTGAGAAATGGCCGTCATGAACCATGAACCATGAAAGCGGAATCGGAACCATAACTTCACGTACAACGAAACACCAAGCATCGCACCTTGGAGACTTCATTTTGCATGATAATTCCATCAATAGGTTCAGACGTAGTGTAACATCTATGGGCTCCGTACCCCGGCAGCTGAATCAAAGTGAAGCCACCGTTCCCAAAGCGCGAAGCGCAGACCATGCGAAAAATGGCAGATTTAAAAGCCCAAATGAGAAAGATATCATCGATCGTCTGTCTCTTGCCCATTCGCCTGCCCCGACAGCTAAATCAAAGTAAAGCCACCACTCCAAAAGCGCGAAGTGCAGACCAAGTGACAAGCGAGAAATGGCGGATTTAGAAGACGAATGAGATGCATGTCATCAATCCTCTGCCTCTTGCACATTCGTCAGCCAGCCTGCACAGCTGTACCCGTATGCCCAAACCCGTTTTGGTCGAGTCAGGAACATGGCATAGATATATGACCGTGAGCTGACCCGCTGCCATCTTGGTGTGGAAATGATATTGCGCCCAAGGAAAACACACAATGACATAAGAAAAGATTGACATAAGAAAAGAGATCCGGCAAAGATCACAACGCAGGATGCCGTTGGGGTATGACAATGGTGACGAGAAATACAATCATGCCTTCCTGATCTGTCCTGAAATGCATGTCGATATGAAATGACAATAACAAAAGGGGGAATCGGACTGGAGTGTCAGGAAAGAGAGAACGAGAAGGGAAAATAAGAATGCAAAAGAGGAAGGGGGCGGGGGCAACAAAGTCAAGGCAATGGAATACCGATCCTGAAACATATAGATTTCCCATGTTCGCGTGTCAAAAAGAAAAAAATTACGTATGCGTGGTTCTCAACCTTGAGAGACGGTGACAGAAGGTTGAACCATGTGTAGATGTGGTAGTGCATCAACAATAAACGCCGACCACCAAGTGCAACAAGTCTCGCATGCGAGCCGTCCGAAGCAGTTCGTCATCAAGAGCTATCATGATGTGTCGTCCGCAAACTTAATCCCTCGCTGTCCTGATGTGTAGTCTGCATAGGAAATCCCTCTGGAATATGCCATACACCCGTGTCCAGGGGGTAGTTGCCCCTTCCATTGCCGAGCCCAGGAGGCGTGTCCAGGGGATAGTTGCCCCTCCCATTGCCGAGCCCAGGAGGCGTGTCCAGGAGGTAGTTGCCCCTTCCATTGCCGTGCCCAGGAGGAGGCCCGGCAGGAGGCCCGGCAGGAAGCCCAGCAGCTTCAGGCCCAGCGAGAGGCCCAGCAGGAGGGCCAGCAGGAGGGGCAGGAGGCGGGAGGCCGGGAGGCGGTCCGCGGGCATGATAGCCGTTTGCGCCGCCAGACATGCCGTTGGCCATGTTGCCCATCGGATTGCCAGATCGTTGACCAGTCGTCTGGTCTGAGCGCACGCCGAGGGGATTTTTGGAGAAGCTCAGGCGGATCCCGCCCTTGACACTGTTGTGGAGAGGATAACCGTACTTTTCGTGAAGAGCTTTGGTTGCGAGCGAGGTTGTGTCAAACTCGACGAAACACAGGGGTCCATTCTGTTTCGCCCGGAATAAGAGCCTCTTGTAGCCTCTCTGCTTGGTGAAGATCGCCTTCAGTTCCTCTTCACAGGTGTCGGGGGGGAGGTTACCGACGTAGAGCGTATTGCATGGCGGATTTTGGTCCGCAGGGTTTGCCGGTGGGGGGTAACTTGGGCGATGCTGGTAGTGCTGGTAGTGCTGGCCATTCGCGCGCTGGCCATTCGCGTGCTGGCCATTGGCGTGCTGGCCATTGGCATGCTGGCCATTGGCACGATAATCATAGCCGCCTATGGGGCCATGGCCAGGAGAATGAAGTTGGTTGAAGTTGGGTTGGGAAGGTGGCAGGGACGCTGCGGCCGGCGATATGTAAGTCGTGTTGAGCGATAGGCTCGCCATGCGACTGATGGGAATGTGAGGCGCAGTGGCCCTGCGTTGAGAGCTTGCCCCGTTCTCAGCATAAGCAACGGGATCCCTGAGCATCTCGCTCGTCTCGTCATCATCACCGAAGTCGTTGCTGATGAGGGATTTGCCGGAAATCCACGGTTGATCGGTAAAGTAATGCGCAGTCGGGGACTCGCTGTGGTAAGGGTACCCAATTGGGGATGGCATGCGGTCTTTCTGTTGAGGCAACTTCATGAAGGCATTCCAATAAGGCAACCTGCTGCTGCTCTCTAATGAACCCGTGGCAAGGAAGGCAGGGTTCGAAGTGGGCGAAACACTGTTGTCCATGGATTGGAAGCGATTGTAGCGAACAAGCTGCTGAGAAGCCGGCGGGTCAGACGAGGCTGATGCCATCAGCAACTTGGGCATAGCCGGACCAGACGGAAAAGCATTCCTATGCATATGTCGCCCTGTGATGCTTCGATCGGCCGAAGGGGGGGAGTCGGGTAGAGCCTCGACAGTTATTTGGGATCGATCGGGGCCGACAGAACGGCCGTCGAGCTTCGTCTGGACTTCCTGCGCCGCCTGCAAAGATTGGAAGCTTATCATGGCGCTTCGCAGACCACCGTCCATCGACTCTTCGACCGAGAGAAGCCGAATGTCGATCAGCTCACTGGACCAAAGCACCATCAGGCGCAAAGAGTCTTCGGTGGTGTCAGGTGGCAGGTGACGAATAAGGACCTGTCCGACCATGACAGGAGCGGCGTGCGTTTCCGCGCGGTATCGAGTCGGACAACTTCGGGCGACTGTTGGTTCGTGTCGAAGCAGAGAGACGCAAGCGTGCGCGAGGCGCGACGGGCAATGCGCGCGAGCAGGTCGAGGACGGCGACCGGACTCGACGAGGATTGATTGGGGCGCGCGCGCAAGAGACAGGAAAGTAGGTTGAAAGAGAGTGCGAGTAAAGATCAAAAAAACAGAAACGAGTTGGTGAGAGAAGAAAAGTGCGAAGGGAGGACACAAGGCGCACCACTCTCTTTTTAAAAGAAAAGGCAAGCGCGAAGGTGTATTCGAGCAGGAGGCGCGCGAAGAATACACTTTTTCCAACACACAGGAAGGCAAGTATGATGGACAGGGACGGTGGACGGGGGAGGACGGGGCAACGGGGGGACGAGGGCGTGGGTGATGGGTGATGGGTTATGGGTAATGGGTGTAAACGTGGAGCAGGAGCAGGCAGGAAGGAGCACGCCGGCCGGGCGCTGCAGCCAAAGACACTGCGACTGCCAAAGCCAAAGCCAAAGCCAAAACCAAAACCAAAGCCAAAGCCAGAGCCAAAGCCAAAGTCACCCAAAGTCAAAAAAGCCAGAGCCAGCGCCTACCACGCCTACCAAGGCAGGCAGGCAGGCAGGCAGGCAGGGATGGCAGTGCAGGCGCAGGGCAGAGAGGAACAGGACGCAATTGGGGGAGTGGGCGAGTGGGGCGAGTGGATCGTCGCGCGAGAGAAAGAGGACGTGAGTGGGTGGGTTCTTGAATTCATCAAATAACCAAGTACTCCGGTACCTATTCGCAGCGCAGTCGTCCACTGACGGCAACATGGGCGGCGCGCGAC
>JARJRV010000050.1:0-157897 GCA_030783925.1 Aschersonia sp. MBC 735 | reverse complement strand
AGGTAACACGACCAAGACCCAACTTCAGACTCGACCTGACCATAATATAGATCTAATCTGAGCATGGCACGGATCTGACCTGACCCTCATTATTAGAGAATGAATGATAGAATAGATCTGAACCACCAAACAGCGGGATCCGCGACCCTTGTCTGCGGCACGACATTCAACCGAACCTGACACAGCGACTATGGGGGATTTCTGATGATGTCATTGGACAGAAGCAGATCCTCGCATCCGCTTCATTGGTCCATTAGATTGAGACCAGCCGCGTCAAAAGTGCCTCGCGCGGCTTGCTAGCTACGATGTGGGGCGCCGTCAGTGGAAACCACGTCCATCACGCTTTCCATCGTCCCCTCGAATTATCCTTCTCCGCATCATGTGTACCCTCGATTCGGATAATGTCGACTCAAGGTCACATCATGATCGCGAACCAGACTTACACACAGGGGCCTTCCCCTGGCATCTGCCGGTTCATGATGCCCACTGCCATCCCACAGATACCATGGCCTCCATACCGAGCTTACAGACCATGCGCGCCTCGACGCTCACCATAATGGCCACTCGCTTGCAGGACCAGGAGCTCGTGGCCGACGTGGCGTCTTTACATGGCATCGGCGCCACTCATGGGTCTTCTCTGTCTGATGACCGTCAGGCCGACTTCACCAACGCAAAGCTGGGCGCCAAATGCAAAGTCGTGCCGTCCTTCGGATGGCACCCGTGGTTCTCTCATCAGTTGTACGATGATACATCATCGCCGTCCAGCTTCACGGCGCCGGCAGAAAGTGATGCAAGCCCTGGAATACTTGAGGCGGCCAAGAAGGACCACTATCGGGCAGTACTCAGTCCCGCGCCGCAAGATGATTTCATTGCCTCTCTGCCAATGCCCATATCGCTGTCGTCTTTCATCAGCGCAACAAAAGCCAGGCTACGCTTATATCGTCTCGCGCTCGTTGGCGAGATAGGCCTTGACAAGGCATTCCGGATTCCTCAAGATTGGGATTCGGCGATGGCAACCTCCCGAGATGATGCCCTCACGCCAGGTGGCCGTGAAGGCCGCCGTTTAAGTCCCCATCGCGTGAAGATGCAGCACCAGCAAGCCATTCTGCTTTCCCAGCTCAGATTGGCCGGAGAACTCGACAGGCCCGTCAGCGTACATGGCGTACAGGCTCATGGGGTCCTCTTCGACACCGTTTCGAGCTGTTGGAAAGGCCACGAGAAGCACGTCCCCTCGCGGCGGGAAAAGCGTAGAGTGGCAGCCGGAGCCGAACAGGACACAGATGACGAAGACGCCGACACAAAGTCTGTTTCGCGGCCTTTTCCCCCTAGGATCTGTCTGCACTCCTACAGCGGCCCAGTAGAAGGTCTTCGTCAGTGGCTCCGTCCAAATGTACCCGCCACCCTTTACTTTTCTTTCTCACCGGCGGTCAACTGCGGCACGGAAACGATCAACGCTAAACTCGACGCTGTATTAAGAGCAGTGCCGTCGGATAGGATCCTTGCGGAAAGCGACCTGCATACGGCAGGGGAGGATACGGATGCCGCCCTAGAAAGAATGTACAGGAGAATTTGCCACGTCAAGGACTGGACCCTCGAGGAAGGCGCAAGGCAAATAGCCAAGAATTATCATGAGTTTGTCTGTGGAAAGAGCTGTGAGTCTCAAAAGTTGTGATGTAGTATACTACACGTCGGAGACACGAGAGATTCTCATGCACGACGGAGGGCTTGCTGACATATACACACGTACATGAACACCAAGTACACAAGCAGTGATTGAATGTATAAGCAGTAATCAGGTACATGAGCAGTAACCAAGTTCATAAGCAATCATCAAGTACACAAGCAGTAATTGAATGTATAAGCAGTAATCAGGTGCATGAGCAGTAATCAAGTTCATAAGCAATCATCAAGTACACAAGCAGTAATCAAGTACATAAGAGTATTCAAAGACATAAGCAGGAATCAAGTACATAAGCAAGCAGCAAGGACATAAGCAAGCGACAACTACAAAAGCATCCATTGCATCGACGCTGCGTTCTTAGACATCACGTATCTCACACGAATCACGATGAATGCGGACGATTAGGAATGCAGCAGACACTGGTCAGGGCAGAAGAATTCTCAGATAGAGGTGGGACGGAATCGATGTCTTCTAGCGGGCGACTGAGAGCCACAGTATTGTTCAAAATCACCCGAGTACTGGCAGTGATATGCACAATATTTACCGCTTGATACCCATCCTATTGGTTGCAAGTGCTCACCAAAACCTTCGCGGCCCTAATGAGAGAAGTCATGACGGCACAAATTCTGACCTTTGGCAGACCCTGCTTAAAAGACTTATATATGCGTGGCATGAGGTAGCACTATATTATAGGACAAATTCGCACAACAGATAGCACTGGTCCAGGCTGGGCCGTTCTCGGCTCTTTATCTGCTTCAGATCTGCAAAGGCTCTCCCTGGGATTAGCTGTGCGCCCTGAGCTTGGAGAATCCTAACGGTCGGGCTGCTACAAAATATGCAAAGTCGTGCGCCGTGTCTATTCAGAGACTGGGCAAAGGTCGTAATTGCCGTCCGCGTTGTTTCCCCACCATTGAGGGAAACGCACAGTCTTTCCACCAGCGCCAAAAACAGCGAAGGACAGGATGAAGAGGACAAAGAGACTGGCGCCATCCCACGCGCCAGTGACGAGGTACATGTAATCTTTGAAGATCCGCGGCTTGTAGTTTCGCAGGTAGAATTGAGAGAAAAAGCCAACAATAATGGTGCTGAAGATGACGCAAGTTTGCGTTTGGTTATATGGAATGAATCCAGCGTACTGAATGAGTTGAGGTAGATTGATCTCGGCAAGGGAGAAGCCTCGAACTTTGGGAACAAACTGGGAGCAGAAAAGACAAATAGTCAGCAATGTCAGGAAGGGGGCGGCGAGAAAAGAGCCGGGATGGCGCAGCATTAAACTTACGTGAGCGATAATCCGATGCACAGCAACGAGCCCAGCGCCAATTGCTAAGCCAATCGGGATCTGGAAAAACCTCCCGCCAGCCCCAAAAAGATAGTGAGCCAATGCCCAAGAAGTGGCGTTTGTGTTGTAGCCTTGGATGCTTGCGCCGCTCCAGGACGAATTTCCGTCGGAATTGATGAGCAAATCCCGGTTGCCATTGACAATGGATTTCATGACAGCGTAGTTGACGAAACCACCCAGAATAGTGCCGTATATCTGCGTCAAAAACATTGTGCGGGGTGGTATTTTGACTGCGTAATCATGATTAGCTCCTCGGGTGTTCCCAAACCTATCACCACGGAGGGGTTCACGAACGGTATTCACCCATCTTCAAGTCACTGCAGAGATTAATGCAGTTTGAAATGATGTTGTGGGACCAGGCCGCGAAGTACATATTGCCGATGGGACGTTCTGGGACCAGCAGACCGGCCAACATCTTGGACAGATTATTTGTGGCAATGCCGTTACCAAAACGAGAAAACAGAATGGCACTCTTGACAAAGTAATTAGTCGAAAATATAACCCAAAGATCACGCAAAGTGAGACTCACAAAAGGGGCGATGAATATGCCAAGCAGCAGTGCGACGACGTATGCCCACGCTGGGAGCGTAATGTTCTCCCGAACGACGACAACCAAACCCAGAACGAAGCTCAAGACGAGAACAATGATGTACCACCACCATGGAGCTTCTTTGTAATGTTTTGTCATGTGCACGTGATGACGGTCATCGTATCTTCCGGCTCTGGCGCTTTTATATGCCTTGAGGAAGTCACCACCCCAGAATAGGATACAATGAGCAACCAACGCTCCAATCTAGGTCTCCTATCAGATTATCTGGTATGTTTGCAATATTGAGATCACTTACTGCAGTGTTAGCCATGAAGATTGCGTAGGCAAAGCTTCCGGTAAGCTTGGGAAGACCATACTTGGCCAGTGCGGCTTGGTCGAGGACACCCCCGACAAAGACCTTGGCCGTGGGGTACGGCTTGCCGGTTTCTGTCCTCAGACGCGATGACATGAAGGGCTGGGACTTGGCATCCCAAGCATTGCCATAGTAAATGCCGACCATGGCCAGAAAGCATACGAAGTAGCCGACAGCCTGGTGAAGCTGCAGTTTTAGAGGCAAGGAGGCCGCAGTCGAAGTTATCTACGCTTACGTCAGTAATTTCTGATGAATGCAGCACCGATCATCGTCTCGCCAAGAGCAGCGCAGCTTACGTATTGCCAGTCCAAGGAAATGGTGAAGATGCCGAGACCCTCATTATTCGTCGCGCCACCAAATATGTTTGTTAGTACGGCCGCCTTTTCGCCAGTTGCGCGCATGGACGCCAAACAAGGAATGGATATGGAGTTGAGCCACGGAAAGACGTAGGCAGGAAAGACTTCGTAGACAGACATGGCGGCAAAGCTGTACCAGAACCAGCGAAGTGGCTTGGAGTCCCTCACGTCCTGCCAGTGAAGACCTTGCAGGGTCTTGACGGTCGGCAAGTTGGTCCAATAAACGGCTTCGACGTGCCATACGCAAATCGGGCGAAGAATGCCACATATTCCGTAGCCGAAAAGACCGATGGAGATGACGCTCAGGACGATTGTAGTCGGACTCAAGGGCAAGTCGTAGAACAGATCCTGGGCGGTGAAGACGGATATACTCGCGGCCGCGTTGGAAGCGGATGTCGCAGTAATGGCGCAGATGGCATGTTCTTTGAGATTCCAGGGCCCGGGATTCACGAAACGGATGAAGCGAATCCATCGAGGAAGGTTGCCTTGGCCGCCCCCATCTCTTCGCCATTTGGCCTCCTGGTGATCACCGCGAGGGAGAGCAAATGCCCAAGCCTTGCCGAGGAAGTAGGCGATGAGGACGATGAAGGTTCCCGATATAGTGATGTTGGTTGGCTTGAACTATATTTTTATCGGGAGACGAGTCAGGGATCAGAAGACAAGAGAAACAGATGATGTTCTGGCGGCTGAAGAGGGACGAACCGAATATATCTGGCTCATGACGGCCTGGAAAGCAGCCAAGCAGGAAGACAAGACGATGCTTCGGAAGGTCAATGCGGGTTCGAAGTCGTCCCGCAAGGGCAATAGATGCTGAGCAGCATCAAAGCCCGTGACGATGATGGCATCATCACGATCAGACTCTTTCTCCTGGTCATTGCTGGGCGAATCGGCGAGTGTCGCTGTGACGTCTGACTTGTGTTCCTTGTCCGGCATGATGAGCTCCGAAGTTCGCGCAACCTTGCCGTCGTCGACAAGCCTGTCTTGGAGGCCTGCAGCATTGTTGATTTCCATGATGGTCTGACTGCTTTTCTTCAAGTCAGCCCAATGATGCGGAGGAAAATGGGATGTGCGAAAGACGAACGTAAACACAAAAGCTGGAAAATAACAAATGATAAACAAGGCCCTTGTTTTAGCGCGAGAGGGAAAGGACTGTCTAAAGCAAAGTATGAAGCAAATAAAGTTCGGCCACTCACACAAGCCCTCGCGCCAAGCGGCCACACGGAACCTTCGTGAGGGGGAGGGGTCTGCCTCATTTTGAAAAAGAGTCTGGGCGATGGTGCAATGTCACACCTGACTGATGCTATCAAACCCTGGTTGCTCTGCGTATCACTGCGGGATGGACAGGCACGAGGCATCTTGGGGAACTTTTGGGAGGCCCAACCCGGAAATAACGAGCCAGCAGATTGTGGCAAAGGCAAGAGCGAGGGACGGTGGGTACCAACCAGATCATGCCGATAAAGCTCCATTAGGGCCAAAGTGTAAAATCATTGTGAACCGTCACAACACCTGTGCATAATCTTTTTGCCCATCGACATGCATCTTCGGCTCTCATTTTCCCTCTCCACGTTTCTCCGTGAATCAGACTTCAAAATGTCTCTTTTGCAGGACATGAGTAGATCTCACTGGACTTCGCGGGGTCTCCCTAGGTCCCCGAGAAGCACACATGCAGCTCTTGATGCCCGGACCTGCCGCCCTGCGCGCCCGATGTGCAGGGCCTCGAGCTAAGACTCTGGCTCCTCGAGTTCTTATTAGTCCTTAGCCGAGCACGCCACGATACGCCACGATACGCCATGGCGCACGGGCGGCCCAGCTGGCAGGAGCGGAGTGGAAACGTGGGTTAGGTGACAGCATTTGTTCGTCTTATCTCGTTCATTTTGTCGCTTCGACCTATTGTACACTGGAGTGAAGCCGAGTCGAGTCGAGCCGATTCTCGTCGGTGTGTGCGCGCGACAGGCCAACAGCCAGGGAATTCGGCGCGGGATTTCACCGACGTGCATTTGCGGCTGAATACTGCCTGTCGGATTGCCGCTATCTCAAGCCTTGTTCGTTTCTCACAGCATGGAAAGAACGTGGCCACGGCCGACCAGAAAGCTCGCAATCTAGCCGCACTCCCCCGGTCTTCTGGTGAAACAAGACGCCATCCCTGTGTCACAGACCACCATGAGCAGCCAACAGTGGCGAACCATCTATCTGTTGGTCTCCCACGTCCCCGGCAGCAATCTCCTCCGTGCGAACGTTGCATCGAATGCGCACATGGAACATGGGTACTTGCTTCATTTTGGCAATCGAACTGAGCGAGCAGCACCTTGGCGAGTGGCACTCGTGAAATATATTGCCGGCATGATGGTCGCCGTCGTTCTGACACTTTGCATCGCGCTGCCAAACAGCGGAGGAGATTGTGTTGGTGGCTGCCAGCGACATTGTTTTGGCGCAAAAGCGTCCAATTCTCAGATTCCAAGCACAGGAATGTTTGCTATTGTTTTGGACGCCTTGTTCCTCGCCCGTCTTCTGGCTTGGCAGGCTAGCCCGAACAGATATGGCACGCTTGTCGAACCTCCAGCACGCTGCTTCGACCTTTCCTCCAAGAGCTCTCCAACACTAGTCATTGAGGGCAACGTGCGGGGAGGAATGCAACCGACCATTTCGCTGGCCATCCAGCGCCTTGACTTTGGCAACATGAAACGATGATTGGGTCGCACGTTTATAAAGCCCAGCCCGGATTCGAAAGAATCGGGGTCTTGCCTCGGTATCAGAAAAAGCAATAAGCCTGAATCGGCCAACTCGGCTGATCCATTGTTTGCCGTTAGCCAGAGCCGAGATAACTTGGCTTCCCGAGACATCCCGGAGTGCCTAGCGCAAGCAAGAAATTGACTCCGCTGAACTCGAGGGCGGAAGCGGAAGACGCTTCGGATTGGATCCCGCAGTTCTATGCGGAATACTGTCGTTATCATTCAAGTTCTCCTAGGAGAGTCTATGCATATTTGTCGTGTCCGATATTCATGGCTTTGAGAAGTCGAGTCTCACCAGAATGCATCTGTAGTCTATTCAAAGACCGACGGGCGAGTATTGACAGGTACTTCGGCGAACACGAATTCCAGCCCCGGCTTCTGGTGCCGAAGGTTTCTGACGACTCCGTTATCGTGTACACCAACCTTGACCCTTGATTGTCTCTGCGATACGTGGGTCTGGAGCAACAATACATGTGTCAGGACCAGTCTGTGCGCTGTCGGTATCTTCGTTGGGCGTTCATTGTCCGCATTGACGATTCGACCATGTGAACAAAAAGGACAAACCAGATAGTCGATGCTGGCCCCACCAAGATTGAGATGTAAGTCCATGTATACCATGTATTACTTCTTCTGAGAACGGCTACGGATTTACGCCGATCTCGCCACCACTTCGTTTCAAGTACAGCGCATTCCGAGGGTCGGCTGCTGCCGGGCGGGTGCAGGACATGGAACGTTTCGAAAACGGAGAACAAAAATGAGAAGCTGTTAAGGACGATTCAAAAGTGTTCATAGATGTAGTCTCGGCTTGTGTTGGGGGAAAACGTCCAGTACGACAACATTGTTTAGAACCTTCATTTTCTAGACTATTGACAGTACGAGGTCAGACAACCGAGGAGCCGGGGCGAAAACAGCTCCAAGTAATGACGCCCATCGCTTTTCTCCATCTAGAAAGGGATACTGTCGTTCACGCCAGAGCTCTCTGCCTGTGACGAGAGCAACAAATATACAACGTCTTTTCGGATTTTCTAGCCAGTCGACATCCTGAGCACGGATCGGTCCTCCGACAGTGATGCTCGATATGTGCGTCATGTAACATGGGTCGGGTATCAAGCCCGCGTGCGTTGGACCTTGGAGTGTTGCAAAACTATGCGAGTCTGAGGCGTCTCATTGTCGGAATGAGAACCCAGATACTGACTGTGCCTTTCTACGACTATTTGCTCGGCCTCAGGAATAACATGCCACACACTTTGAAAATGCTCCTATATAAGAGGAGAATTTCGCAAACTTCAAGGAAAAAGCTCCAATGGTTCAAACACCAATATCCTCATAGCCGAGAACACTGTTATCTGCACTCACTCGTCTTCTTCCTGACCTCAAAAATCTACCACCGCGATCCCCAACATGCCAGGCGCAATTATTCCGCCAGCACCCATCGTGGTCGGCCCAACGACAAAATCCGCCACGAAACCGAGCAACATCCTACCGCAGTACTTACAAGCCGAGGCTAAGATGGTCGCCAGAGAATCTTTCAATGCCGACAGGCACATTACCTTCCAGCCTCCATTGAACGTCATCTCCATGAAAGACATCGGCCTCGAAGGCCACGGCATCTCTCCGACCGCCGTGTCAGAGCCATTCCCCCTCTTCTCAGAAGAAGCTGTTCGGCAGATGCGCGCAGAAATCTTCTCCGAGGACACGATGCGAGACTGCCAATTCGAGTCCAACTTCAACAAGAACATGATACGCGGTATGGGCCCAAAGTGAGTTGTTCCGTACATGTCGCACCGTCACGAAGAGGTAGCTGAAGCAGTGCAATCCCGCAAGACGAGCGCCTTTCACGTACGCGGCCTGGAAGTCACCGGAGCTTTTGGCCCACGTATCCGCGGTGGCTGGCATCGAGCTGGTCCCGGCCATGGACTACGAGATTGCCAACATAAACGTCTCCGTGGGGGGTGAAACCAGCATGGCCCCTGTACGAGATGAACGCGAGCCTCTGGGGGATACCTTGTGCAGCGTTGCGTGGCACTACGATAGCTTCCCATTCGTGTGCGTCGTCATGCTTTCTTCCTGCGCGGGCATGGTTGGCGGAGAGACTGCCTTACGCACTGCATCAGGGGAGGTTTTAAAGGTTCGCGGACCGACGATGGTACGGGTCTTTCCCTCCTGAACAGTTCAATCGAGAGCGCATGGAAAGATGGGCTTGCTGACGATAGGTGGGCAGGGAACGGCAGTAGTTCTGCAGGGCAGGTATATCGAGCACCAGGCCCTCAAAGCCTTTGGCGGCCGCGAGCGCATCAGCATGATCACCCCCTTCAGGCCCAAGTCGCCGCTCGTCAGAGATGAGACTGTCCTGACCGGCGTTCGCGGCATCAGCTACAGGTCGGAGCTTTACCCCCAGTACCTGGAGTACAGACTGGACATTCTGCAGGAACGGATCCGGGCCAAGGCCAAGGCTGAGCAAGTGCGCGAGCGTGCAGGCCTGTCGTTTGGCGCTGCAGAGGCGCGAGAGTGGCTGGTTGTTCAAAAGGAGTTCCTGCAAAGCATGATTGACGAGATTGTGGAAGAGTGACGAGCATTCAGGTACGACACAAAGAGGGCATGATAGCTCCTTTAAGTTGCTTGTTGGATGCGGAACGAGACAAGACGGTAGTGCGTTGCGGGCAGAGAGACAAGGGGAATAAGTTCGCAACAATGAGATAAAGTGTTTACCGCTACTGTGTCGCACTCTCGAATGAATTGGCGCCGAACCTTGGATGTGCAGGCCAATGCAGAGCTGATGGCTGCATCGCGAATTGCGTCACGGTCGGGGCGTCTGCATGGACAATCAATGCATTTGATGTACATTCGTGCACCGAGTCAAGTCATGTCATGATTCACAAAGAGGCGACTCACTCAGGTTGATCAAATCGAGCCGACGATGAACGATGGATTGATCTGAAGAAACAGACTCTTTTGAACTTGAAGCTACAGCCTTACATCACCTTGTATGACACGAGACGGCCTCGATCAGTAAGAGGATCGTGCGGCAGATATGAGCGGGGGAGACGCGACCAACATACCCCTCGAGAATATGCGACTGCACGAAAAGCTCACTGCTCGCCTTTCACTGCACTGATGCCAGACAAAAGATCACCATACTACGCCTTTCACGACGTGACGAGCCGAGTGATTGTTGCGGTCCGGCACGCCAATCAGTCCTGGGAATGAACGTGTCAGGCGTTGACCGAATCATATAGCGGACACTGCGCAGTTCACATTCGCTTCAACCACAAGCGAGTAGGTTCTTCACATGGTGTGAAAGAAGCAGGACAGAGCCGGACTTCGTGCATGTATAAATTGAAGTCCAGAACGTCGGGAGGCAGGCCCTGAGGTTTCCGCCATCGCCACCTATCGCCTTATTCGACATCGAGACAACAGTTGTCGTCAAACTACACGGCCACGGCCTGTCGAATAACAAAATCCTGTCATCGTCGACTCTGACTTCGTTTGTACGCCTGCATTCGCCTTGTACACCTTCCGTTGCTCGGTTTGCTGACTTTGCAGGCTTGGCCAGTCGTCTCAAAGGTGCCGCAAAGCGCCGCAAGAAACATGGCGCTTTGGACCCGATGGATCGACAATGTGGAAGACGTCATCCAGATGGTGGATTCCATGGCCAACGTCCTTAATGATTGGGAGCCCCATCTGTACATTGAGGGCATCCCGGATCAGGAGATAACACATGTGTCCATGCTGCAGATATACATCCTCCACACCGGACCAATGTATCTCATTGACCTGCAAACACTTGGGGACGATGCTTTTTTCACTAAGGGAACTAAAGGCAAAAGCCTAAGCGATATATTGGAGGATGAGAAACTCCAAAAGGCCTTTTTTGACGTTGAACGCGACTCGGCCTTCATGTTCAGGGAGTACGGGGTCAATCTCGGATGTGTTCACGATATTCAAGTCATGGAGTATTGCACTCGAATGGGTCACAGTCAGGGGGGGCAGTCTTCCTACGAGATACATGAGGCTATTGAAAAAGAGCCCCAGCTGCTGTCTGCGACTGAGCTCCGGGCTTGGCGGCTGACCAGGGACAAAGGTTTGGCTCGCTTGACTCGACAGAGAGGTGGACATCCTGGCAAGATGACTGAGCGACCTTTGCCTCAAGAGTTGATCGATTACTGCGCCAATAACGTGCCCTTTCTCCCCCGCCTATGGAGGCGCTATCAAGCTGAGATGACGAGCGAAGCGCGACAGAAGGTGGAGGAAGAGACGAAGCTGAGGATCGTGTGGTCCCAGACTGCTAGCTACTATTGGTGGAGGACAGACCCGAACGCTAGGCATCCCATGAGCTCGTCACCTACCTTACTTAGCATATTTTGAATCATCTTCGCGAAGCCGATGTCTCAGTGGGATTCATAAAGGTCATGATTGTCGAGCCCGAGTTGTCTGAACGCTGTGCTGAAAACAATGCTCATTGCTTCATGCATGATGCGTTGTGACTCTAAAAACGATATCACTTGTATGAGACGTTCGCCCGCGCTGTCTCATCCTGCCCCAAAGCGGCGGCGGCGGCGGCGGCAATTTCGTCAGCGCTAGCAACAAAGCTGCTCTGTGGTATCAAGCTCGCGCCACGTTCACTGTGTTTCCTTTGTTTTATCTGCGGCCGTGGCCGTCGGAATAGGCCCACCCGGAGAGTCCTTTTGCCTTGCGGTCAACACCTCCACCCCCGTCTCGGTGACCAGCAAGGTGTGCTCTATTGAGATGAGTTAGAATGTACCTCGGCAAGATTGGGAGCGGAATGACAAGGGCCGTAAAGGGTATTTCTCGTCGTCACATACCGAATTGAGCGGCCCTCTTACCGTCAACAGTCGTGTTCGTCCAATTATCTGGCCAAAACACCTCGCGAGGTTTTCCAAGGGTCAAAATGGGCTCGATAGTGAATGCCATGCCTGCTTTACAAACCCCTACCGCCTTGTTCTTGGCGTAGTGAGGGATCCAGGGTGGAGGATGGAATTCGGTATTGATGCCATGGCCACCCCAGGTAGGGACAACAGCGCAATTCCTCGACTTGGCGTGTCGTTCAATGACCACGCCGAACTCTCGAATTGGCGTTCCCGGTTTGACAAGTTCGATGGCTTTTTCTAAGCATTCTCTCGTCGTTTCGACCACTCTGACTGAGTCTGGATCGGCCTTTGCTCGATCGCCAACATAGTAAGTCTCGTTCAGGTCGGCATGATATCCCTCGTGATATATGGATACGTCCAAATTGATAATGTCGCCGTCTAACAGGATACGCTGATCAGGGATTCCATGACAAACGACTTCGTTGACGGAGGTACAAATAGATTTTGGGAAATGGTTGTAATTCAAAGGCGAGGGATATGACTTTCAAAACATTAGAAAACTGATATCAGGCTTTAAACTCGCTAGGACTGGACAAACCTTGCGTTCGACGCACGCCTTGTGACACACCTCATCGAGGAAATCGGTAGTCACGCCCGGCCTTACTTCCGCAGCGACCACATCTAGCACTTGTCGTGCAAGACGGCAGGCTACACGCATAGACTCCTGACCTTTGGCATCCAGAATATCGATTTTTGTCCTGCTGAGGCGTTTCTCCCCTTTTGGTATGCCAGTGACGGACCAGTCTGGATGCGGGATTGATTTGGGGACAGTTCGCATCGGTGAGAGTGGATATAAGGGGCGAGTCGGTCCGGTGTAGAAGTAGGTAGTGAAAGGGTTGTATACTCGAGCGGCTGATGCGATGTTAGAGACGGTTTCCACAGTGAGGGTTCGTCGACTTGCCCGTCGCCGTGTTATGAACGGCCTTGTGTTGGTTCTGGTACATGATGGCATGCATTATCAGTCTCGAGGCGTCAGTGCTGGGGAAAAGCCGCTACCTACCCAGTTCTTTTTGAAGCAGTCTTGAGAGCAGAAGTAGCTGTCCTTCATATCCAGTTTCAGACAGGTTGGACACTGCAAAGATGTGGCATCGTTTTCGCAGTCGGCGCCCAGACAACGGCGCTTGGGCAACGGTCCTGATAGAACGTCCGCCATCACTTCGCGTGACCAAAGCAAATGTGACTGACGGCGAGACGCTGCAGCTGGGAGTCAGAAGAATCTCGGGAAGGGGAAAAAAAAAAGCCGTCGAGGCGCAAAGAGCCAGCGGGGTAGCGGGCCCACCCTAAGCGTCACTCACTGTCACTTGCTATTGGGCAGGGGCCCGGTTGGGTAGGAGGGGATATTGACCAGCCTTGCGCCTTCCCTTATTTTGTATGCAATGCTACTAAGTACCCAGGTACTTTTGGTCAACAGACAGGGCAATAGGATCCCTCCATGTCGCATCCCACAACATCGGGTCGATACTTGGAACATCCATATCGTGACACCGGTCCGATGACGGAACCGAAATGTGCCTGGTTATCTCGAACACAAAGCCAAATTGTGCCCATAGACACAAATGTGCTCAGCTCGGCCACAGCAAGAGGGTGCCGATCCGAGCAGGTCCGATGACATCTTATCTCAAGAATCACGATCTCGAGCCCTTGCGTATTTTGCTATCCCGATTGCCGGCTGGCGACGGCAGCGGCATCCAGCGGCATACTACAGTTCATTCACCAGTTAGGCGGAGCCGCCGAAAGGGTGTGAAGTCACCACCATACCTGTCACTTCTGGAGATCCTTGCAGTCTGTGACAAGGTGACGCTGAATCATTCGAAAGCCGTTGGCCTATCACTGCAAGGTCATTCTCTATGAGAAGAAGCAAAAATTTGGTGATGTTGGTCATCAATTCGTTACAAGTAACCTTGATGCAGCTATACCAAGATGACGGCACAATAGCCGAGTACATTGTCTATCTTCTCTCTTTCCGCTCCGACGCTGCAAATTTGTTGCACTCCACCGTTGCTCAATTACGATCATGAGTGCCGGAATAAAGCAGATCTCTACACTTCATGAGATCTCTCAAGCGACCTTTCCCTCCTCGAACGGCTTTTGTTGCCAACGTACGTACTTTAATGTGAGAACTCCAAATTTCCCCTCTACGATCTTGGAAAGAAACCTCAAACGCTTCTTCGATCTACGCAGAAGAGTTGACCTGCCAGATTTCACTTTGCATCAGTGTCATACGGGGCAGTAGACCAAGCTAGGTGGTGTACTTCCGTCACACTGCAGACCCGAAGTAGAACTGCGTCGAATCACGCTACGACAACCTATAGCTGTGACCTGTTCTCTGTTGCCTATAGAACGCTCTGCGGAGGAGCCTTTATCGATGGTGCTGGTTCGAGACGTTGAAGTCCTCTACCATTCTGTTGTTCGAGGGGTTTTGCTACTTCCAGCCAGAAGGCGAGCACGACGGCAGAAAGACCATCAATATGAGGCAAACAGGCCAAGGCCGGGGCTGTCGCCAAAGAATTCATCCCAGGTGTGAGCATCCGCGCTGCGCTCTTTCACTAGACGTAGGGCCCGGAATCCGATGCCTAGTTCTGGTTATCGCACACAAGCCATTGCGCAATGCATGCCGGACATTTGTTCGTCTGGCTTCGCACATCACTGATGTGCCAGCAACCAGAAGGCAAGCCATGAACGAGAGAGGGTGGAGCTCGACTGGTCTCATGGACGCAGTAAATAACGAATGTCATTTCCGTGGATGCCGAGGCTCCTTCGGAATGAACGAATATCCATCAGTGGGCATGCTCCTCGCAAAATATAGGACCCATCAACTCACCATCGACCTATATTTTGTTGATATGGAACCGCGTTGAACTTTCTCAAAGAAGACCTGTCTGTGACCCACGGGGCAACTTGAAGAATCCCTGAATACGACACTGCTGGCTGCGAAGGCAACACTGGCAAAAGGACTTGTCCGCTTTCTCCTCCCCTGAATTTCGTTTGCTGGTATGCCTTGCTCATGATGCCATGTCGAACCACACCGCACGTACGCAGAACGCGCAACGGTGTTTGAAGCAGGGGATCGACAGTCTTCGGACCTCGCGCTGATGAGAATTTGCCGATCTCCGGTGCAAAGAGCGATTTCGACATCCGAGCTGACAGCAGCTTTTAAGGATCCGGTTCTAGCCGTGGCGCGCACTCGAGTCGAAGCAGCCGACGTGTCATTATTTTCTGAACGGACTTGTAGTGCTTGTCCTCGGCTAGTCTACATTCACTGGTTTGCAGCGTTCTTCCAGGCTGCGCATGAGATGGTCGACACTCAAAGAAGCAATAAGAATGCCCTGTGAGCTAAGCCAAGAAGCAGGGGTCTCTCTTGGCGCTGAAAGACAACCACTTTGGAAGTTTGCGCGTTGTATTTGGCTCTAGTTCGCGAAGTTAATTGTGTGTTGGGAGTGGAAACAAATCTATAATGCGTCTTTATAGTTTGAACCCACGTCTTTCTTCCTATACTCGGCCTTTTAGTGCACAGGGGTTCAAAGTCGCATGCTGGTAACGTCGCAATCGCCTTTGCAACATGGTTCTCTGGCATTCGCGGATGAGACCGGCGCATGTACCAAGAATGCCAATGGTCTTCTCATCCTCAGCCTTCACCTCATACGACATGCCGAGGACCGAGTTTCGGCGATACGTTTCTGCAGTTTCTTTGTGACGTGATGGCCTAACACACAGGCCAACGATGGTGCCGTGCGTATCAATACATTAGCCGACATGGAGGACGAGATAAAGGGCTGTCACTAAAGTCTTGACTAGGTATCCAACGTGAGCCCCTTTATAAAGTATCATGTCATTTGTCACAGGCCCGCCCAAAGACCGCCTCGCTTCCCCATACGGCACACGACAGATCAGCAAGCGTATATAAAGCCTCTTCACGACGCGAATTCTCTCGTTCACTTTGCCCATCAGCCCTGACCTCGAACCGCCTCAACGCATTACCCTTTCGCCGCTTGCCATAATGTTGCCAGTCAGCCTCGCATCAGCTTTGTTGGCACTCTCACACATCGCCGCCTCGGCGCCTGTAGAGAAGGTGCTATGCTACAGGTACACAATCAACGACAAAGGCGAGGTCATCACGCCCGAGCCTGTAAGTCGGACCTCCCGGAATCTGTCAAGCACCCCGGCAAACTAATCTTGAGCTCGTGTGGCCAAGGCCCCGGAGGGACAAAAACCCAACGCGAACGGGAAGGGCCAAGACAGGAAATCCGATCATATCTTCCTGCACTTTGGACGATCGACATGAAACTTGATTAGGGAGTTTATCTCGCGCTGCGTTATTGGCGATGGATGCAGTGGCTGTTGGACCGGGAAAACTGGTGTTTGGAAAAGCCGTGCCTCCTGATTGGCAACAAAAGTTTTTGAGCGCTGTGATTGTGAAGTGACTGGTGTTGTCAAACAGTCTTCTTTTGGAAGGTGAAAATGCAGAGCAATGAAAAGTCAACATGTTTTTTTTCTCCTGTCTCGTGTTGGGGCGCGAAGGCCTCAGCCCTAGCAGCCGTCCAGGTCTAGTTCGGCCGCTCAGTGAAGTGGTTGTCTGTTCTCATCATGCGTGGAGAACCGAGCCTAGAAAGAAAATCGACATTGCAATACGGTCACAGAGTGAAGCTAAAAGGGACCCAACCCCTGCCCGGGGTCGTTGAAGGCGCCTCATAGTCGAAGCACCAACCGCAACTCCAAGGCTCCAGCATCGTTTAGATCGAAGCAACGAAAAGGGAGGACTCGTCGTGGACGAATGAACACGAGAACTTTCAGCTCAATTGTAGCCAGGTCAGAGAGTAGCCGATCATCCCAGCTGAAATGATTGACCTGCAGAACAAGCAAGGAACTGTTGAAGCAGCCGCAGCGGAGCACACGCGCATTGTGTCACAAGATGCTATGGCTCACTATAGTCTGCGTGACAGTACTCAGAAAGTCGAGAGATATGGCGAAGACGACAGTCAAAGTATGAAAGTATGAAAAACAACCATATCAAACCATCAAATCCTCTTCCAACTTTGACGTAAGACATGAGTCATTATATAGCTCTCTGTATAGTTACGTAACACAGAAAGTAACAAACTTCTAGCGTGGAGAGCTTCGTCAAATCCCAAGGGGGGAAAAAAGGAAGAAGGGGGGGAAGCAGACCCATAGAAGCGTTCGATTGTTAGTCTTCTGTCCTTTTGAAATGCAGTTGATGTCTTCCGAGTGGGAGCAGAGAAATCGAGCAAGTCTACCAGCCTGCCCGTTTGTCTTTATACACATCTTTCCGACAAAACAATTATACTTCTCGGCGTCTCCATTCTAGCGCACAGAACCTTTTGTCCACGGAACACCCGTCTTCTAGTTGTTTCTGACCACCATCCGTCCGCGCCTTCCCTACTAAGTAGTTCAATCGAGGTCTTTCCTGGAACGACCGACCTACGCCCTACGGCGAACTGCATCCCAGCAGAGCAGAACGATTGAAGCGATGGGAAAAGGGGGTCCACGATACCTGGAAGGAGCCTTCTGGGCATTATGGAGATAGCATAACGTGCGAGTACGACCCCATGCCGTGAGCACCTTGAGAAGCAAACGATCGTGCCTTCAGCAGTGCATGAAGTTTCCCTTTTCACGCAACGCCCAGCAAACCATCAAAACGCCTCGGCTTGTGGAAACATCCGAGCATAACTTGTACGCAAGGTGCGGCGTACTCCTCCGTCAAGTTCGAATAAGTCGTGATGGCCTTCCCTTCAATGCGTCATGCTTTTTCCCAGTGTTCCGGGAGTGTGCGAGCCGCGCGGCGGCATAAACAAATAAGGACGCAGGAGACGATGTTGAGAAACACTGTCCCAAGAGCCAGTACAAGCTGCATATGCGCATTAGTCATCAACAGTGATGATGAACGTGTTGTGAGCACTAACATGAAGCTGGCTGGGAGCAGAAGCGCAAGGACGGTCCGGCTTGTCTGTACCATTGGCTTCTGTCGCGATGCCATTGCTCAGGGGAACCTGATCAAGCCGCTCCCATCTCTCAATTCGGACGTTCTGCTGTGAAACATGCGCACGAGGTGCATCATTCACGAGTATGTTATCCTTGTCCCGTTCAGGAGTGTCGCCAATTTTCGTTGTATCGGCAAGAGACCAACCCTTCCCACTAAGAAGCTTGGCAATCGATTTCTCCTTCTTGAAGATGGAGGTGCGCAACTTGCGCGACCGCACGCGCATGACGCCAAGTTTGTGCATCTGAGAATGCAGTTCAGCCGGCGTGGGAGGTCCTTCTGTCCTGTTTTCAATACTACCCGTTTGATGAATGCGACTGATATCGGCAACGCCGTCGACGGCCCAGATGCGCAAGGGCGCCGTTTGCGAGAACACTGCCGAGAAGTTGAAAGGTAGTATTTCCGAACCGTTGAGTCGCCGAATTTGCATTTTCATCATCGTTTTCGGATTCTCATCATCATCGCTGCCTCCTTGATGGCAGCTAAATGACCAGACGGCCGCGATGGCGTGATCGCTGCTTATACCGATGCTGCCCTGCCCATTGCCGCTGCTGTCTCGAGGCAGCGTCTGGCCATTGATCGTGACATGTCCGAACCCGCATGGCGATTGTGACTCCCCAACGTCCAATTGCAGCGTCTAGCAAACGTAGTCAGAACAATCTGGAAGTTTTCGCATTCGAGCAGGCTGATGTGGTCGCACTCACTAGCAATATCGTATCCCCTTCATTCACAGGCACATCGAGGGTCACAAATGCTGTCAAATCACCTGGGCCAACGCGGTCAGCTTACAGACCTCGTCAGGACACGGTGTCGGCCATCTCTGTCAACTTACAGCCGGCTGGCGGCGCAAATGGCGATGCCGACGACACGATCGCAAGACTACTGGTGAATACGTAACCAAGGAGAAAGCGTCTCATTTTCGCAAACGATGAGAAGAGCCTCTGAACGACTGAAGCTCATATGCCACGACCCAATCCAGCCGGTCTCGACGGGAGCAACGATGGAATTTCCGGCCTTTACCACTGCGACTGAGCTCTGTACGGATGGCGCGGCTCTTCATCCAGCGCGCATTTCCGCGGGCTCCATACCGGGTGAGACCCATACTCGCCTAATAAGGATAACATGGGAATGGCATGTGGCAGGCCCGGCTTCATGTCGACGGAGTATGTCCGATGCGACAAGGGCGGGCGCGTCAGCCCTTCGGAGAAAGAAACCGACTAGGCGCCCGGCTTACCCGCGAGTAGCATGGCCTTGGCATCTCGTCCTGAGCGCCGAGAGATGTGGCTGATGTGCGGAAAGCGGGTAAACCTGAAGTCCGTCATGGAGCTCAATAGCGAAAAATTCTGTTGTGTGAGTGTTCCAGTGCTTGCATCATTGTACGGAGTACGGACTTCTGTCCCAGCAACTGTGTAAGGCGAGGGCGATTGCCAATAATGCGCAGGAAAGAGCTGCCGAGGCGAGTGCATTTCACAAGTGAAGTGGAGAAAAGTCAATCATGGATCCATCTCATGTTCTCCGTATCATGTGCACGCAGAGGTGGAGCCTGGATTTTCTCTTTTCGAAGGAAAAGAAACACTGAATAAATCACGTATCGGTTTTCAGAAAAGCTTCAGCATTGCTCAACATTCATCGACATATTCACCCCCAGACTCCCAGCGAGGCCGATTCCATCTCGCAAAAAAGCATGCCCGCTTGCTCTATGCTCCTCTAACCCTTTGCCGCTTCCCGTCAAGGGCTGGCCGCATCGCATATAGGTGCGATGGCTTTCGTCTGCACCATTTTGCCGTGGCCACAGCAAAGGAAAACCAAGGGTTCCATGTAACGTAGACATGTACTCCAGAACAAATACATGCACCGCCGCCTTAATCCAGAAACTCGCTTAGAATATGCACTCGGGATCGCGCCACGTCGTTATCCGAACCGATCAACTCCATAATCTGGATCATTCTCGCTGTTCAACATTTCGGTTAGCCTTTTCTTTCTGCGCGTCGCACCAGAAAACGTGATCATCTGCGCGTCGGCTGTGACCAGCCATGTTCGACAAACTTACTGATATCGGCTCTGGCTCTCACGAAAAGCGGATCTTTCACGAGCATGTCCTTCCCAATCAGGTCCTTGCTCGTTTCGCGCAGCACGTTGGCGATACACAGCGCCTCCAGAAAGGCGCGATGGTTGAGAACCCACCAAACCCGGGCTTCAGACTCAAGCAGATTGAACATCAAGAAAAAGGCACTAATTGCATCGTGTGCTGCCTCCAACGTTCCACGTACGTTCACCGGTACGTCCGGGCTCTCGGAAGCGTGCACCAGCATGAGATTATGAAAGTAGTTGCTCGATAAAAACAGCGTTTGCCTGACAATGCGTTTGTTCGTGTTTGCCACTGCAGTGAGACTGTCGGGATCCCAGGATCGAAAGACATCGGGAAAAGAACGATAGACGGCCCTGAATTCTGCCACCAGCTTTGATTTATGACGGACCGTGGTGCAGATTGGAATGTCCAGAGAACGCGGCGAACAGATGGTCTCCTGGACCAGATTAGCCAACATCCACGAACCCCGGATATAGGCTGTATCGGTAGGGTCGCTGCTGGCAATGGACGAGCTGTCATCCAGCAGGTCATCGACCGAAACATCCGTATGAGTCGCCGACGGAGGTAGAGACAGTAACACCGTCATAAAAGTATCTTGGAGCAGGACCGCTTGCCAGACCTTTCTTCTCTGTTGTTTTTCAAACGGATTGGCGTTTGGTGTCACTGATCAACGCGCTATTAGAGGAAGCCCATCAAGGAACCGATTCTGCAGGGCATCGAGGCTTACCAATGTTCGGATCGCGATGCAAACCCATGGCGTAAGCCTGCCGCACCAATATGCCCGCGAATGCCCATCCGTCAGACGCGTGGTTGTCGTTGATGAGGAAGTATGTCATGAGTACCATTGCCTGTATTGATCGCAATGACGCGGTGCTCAGATATGAGGACATTCGAAGGGCCTGATTAGCGGCCGAAGCGTAGAACTCGGCAGATCGTTTTCGCTCCTTGGGCGCAGAGACTGTGATGAACTGTGTACCAAGCGCGAGAATGACGAATATGAGTGCGATGAACGCGGCATCCATCTCGTTCTTCTCTTCCGACGTCATCCGCCAAAAATGCTCGTAGTCGGCGTAAAAAGTTTGGCGGTGAATCATGGGATAAACGGGATCAACGCATTCGAAGTACCGTCCGACAAGAGCGTCCACTCGTGACTTTTCGGGGAGAACAGTAACGACTTCAGGCAGGCCGCCTTCGCAGGTCCAATAATTGGCGAAAGGGTGTTCTGAGCCGATTCCAAATACATTACTTGCCTTGGTAACAGAATAGGGGACGTGTGACAAGAGGCCGGTCGACAGAGCCGCTGCGCCTCTGGACGACGAATACTGGTCTGTCATGGCGCCCCTATCTGCTATGTTGGGAATCGCCGTGCATCCCTCGCCTGGACTCTTCTTCTTTGGCGGTCGAGTCATTCGACGACCACTGGTTGACGATCTGGACGTCTCCCTGAGAGCCCAGGTCAGCAGCTGGCCGCAGCCTCTATGGGATGACGAGCTCACTCCAGAAGATTTGCTACATGTGCGTATCTGCATTCTGTCTGACGTCTGATACCTGGAGTCAGGTCTTAGCATTAGGTCGCCATGACGCGCAAAGGCAACAACCGGGCGACGATTGGGCATCTGGACCTACAGGCAAGGCAATGCGGTCGACCTCTATCACACTATGTATTGCGTCAGCGTCTGTTCAATAACAGTGAAGTCAAAACTCCTGAACGCTCCTTGTCCAACGAAAGAAGAGGAAAGAGTGGGGGGCATCGCGCCCAAAGTCTTTGCTTGCCGTTGTGGAACACACTCGCACGAAGGAGTGAGAATCAGCAATGTCCAGACTTGCAGCAAAGCAGCCGACACTTGTTGCAAGCATGCTGCAAGTATGAAGACCAAACTGAGCGCGCAGGAAAAGTAGACTCATGGCTCGTGAATCGTGGCCAAGGAAGTGCAAAGGGCGCACGCAACAGCCAGCGCTGCCCAAGTGTGTGAAGCTCAACTCTCTTCCCGTCAAGGGCCATAGAGAAAAGCGACAACCTGAAGATGAGAACGAACCTTGGTCTTCCTCTCCACACATTCATGACACGACAAGGTGGGTTTATTTCGTTTTTGTTTCTTTTTCTGCGGTTCCTCTTCATTAATGGGGGATATCTCAGCACTCAATTCTCGATAATCGGTATTGGCACTGTTTTCTCTCGGAGGGGGTGGATGTCGAGGATACGAATGGATCGGCATCCCAGCCGAACTTGACGATGCAACGCTTGTTGGTGAGTTGATGTGAGACTTCAAGCCCAGTGATGGGGGGACGACGAGTTCCCTCGGGGCATGGCGATGATGCAGAAGCGGCAAGTCCATCTTGTTGCTTCACGGCGGCAGCAAGCAAGAGGACAGCTTGTCGCGAAAAGGCAACATGAGAAAGGCGCGACGTCAAGCAGGAATAAAAGCGCCGGGAATAAAGGACCAACGACGTCGGGGCAGGGAATAAATGGAGAAGTCTGGGAGGGAGCGAGGGAAGGCAAGGCGAGGATCAAGTGGGAATAATCGACTGACGCCTGTCAACGGACTGGTGAGCAGCAGCCAAAAGGAACTTGCACGCCAATGATCCGAGGCCTGGCCTGCAGCGGCCGGTATTAATCAACTAAACAGACCACATAAGGCTAAGCAGAGGTGAATGATCCCAGCCATGATCCAACCGCTGATGGATGGGATGGGGCGGGCCAAACGGGGGCTCCAAACGAACTCGTACTTTGACTTGACATTGCAACGCCGACAGGGATAAGCCTGGACGATAACAACCGGCCCGGGGGTTGGACGGACCAGACGCCAGGCCAATTGGGGGGCAGCTAGGCCAAGGGCATTGAGAGGGCAGGCACCGGGGTACATACTGTGCAGTGGTGCAATGGGCGAGTAGGGGTCTAACGGGTGCGGAGTACTTGCCGGACGGACCTCGCATGGCGGCCTGACAAGTTTGTCCCACCGGGCCAGACCGTGACCGTACAACAGGCTCTCGTCCTCGTGTGCTACGTACCACGAGTCCACGACGCCGTGGACTCCGTACCGACTGCTCTACGGAGTACGGAATGCTGCATGTACTGTTACACCCGCCTCCTGGAATCGCCATGTCAAAGAGCGAGAAGATGATTTGACCATGCACTTTGCTCACAAGGGCTCATCCGGCGTCGCAGGACACTTTTCGCCTCCAAAAGCAAAACAAGCAACTGCGACCATCCCCAGGTGAGCCAGCCTTCGCAACTGCTCGATGACCGGCAGGAGCTGGCAGGCAGGCGCAGCCAGCTGGGCCTCGAACTTCCCGCGACTGTCGGGGCCAGCCCAGTCCAGCCCAGCCTAGTCCAACCGAGCCTCGCTCCACATTCAGCGACGCCGCCCAACTGGCACTTCGCGGCAATCACCCTCTTCAAGCAGATTGAAAGCCACACACCATCAGTCACAACCAGCTCCATCCTGACACCCGCCCAACCGCACTCGTGGCCTGCTGGCAAACATCCACCACATCATCGGAGATTTCCGCTGACCTTATTTCTCTAGCGGCTTTGTCTGCAGTGTGCACAGGGCGAGGGCATCATCTCATCCTTGTCCCTCCTGCTGCAACCCCAAACGCTGCCCGCCCGTCCAGTCGATCGAGCTATCCCAAAATGTGTGCATCTCGTGTACATGTCGATACGTTTGTCGGACCCTGACTTGGCCACCCGGTCTCGCCGTTCTGGTTGGTGAACAAGATACGCCATTTTCTTTCTGTTGTCTGGGACTGTACGGAGACGATAAACCTTGTGCTGGCCGCTTCAGCCTTTCTCGAAGTAATCGCCAATCTCGCTCAAATGCCTCGTCGGCAGATCCAGAGGGGTCCCTTTGTCCAATGCGACACCCCTCGAACCCAAATGACTTATTGCATGGACCACCTGTATGCGGATCTCTTTCCATCTTGTAGATGACGACTACTATATTCTGGCGAACCCATCGTTGACGGCGATGAACGGTGAGCCCTGCAGCCTGGCAAACAAACATTTGCTCGTGGGCGCAGGCGTTCTCAGCAATCAATCTGACGCAACGTCCACCCAATCGCCCGCCTTATGTGAACCTTGTTCACGAGACCTTCTCGAGCCGCCGCTAGTTGCCGTGGCTCTGACTTCTTCTCGCAACATTGTGTCTTCAATTTGCTTGGCTTGCGACCGATCTGACTTGGAGCGCACGCCCACTTTGGCTGAGACTCGGATGCGCACCGGGCACTAACTTTCTGGCTTTTTTTCCTGGGGTCTGCTTTTGCCGAATTCCACACTTGATACCACCCGTGGAGGAGCGACAGCCGGCCGGCCCTGACGTTCAAACCTCTTGGCCTCCTTGGCACAGACCTCAGCGGACGCCACGCCTGACAGAAGCTGCGAAGTGCAAGTATTCCGGACGAAAGTCTCAGCGATGACGCAAGGATCGTTCAACGATTTTCCACAACTTGACTCACACACACCCTTGCTCGCCGACGACTAATAAAATCGCCAGACTCTTTTCCATGTTTCCAGAGTAGGAAACGACACTATTAGATGAAATCGCGGTTTGCATTAGATTTGAAGAGAACGGGGCTGCGCCGGGCTCGGCTCCCGCAGTCATCGTCCAATGGCGGTCTCGTGTCAGGTCGTGGGGACAACCAAGTTCATGTGCGGCAAGTCATTGACTGGATGGACCAGCACTCGCAATTTCATGCAGCCTGATTCAGGGTGAATAACATGGCGGTTGCCTAGTTGGTCGGTTGGTTTGAAGCATCTTCGACCTCACCTGTCTTCGGAGCGGCCAAGTCTTGTACTACTTGAGCTCCTTACCTTGGGGGGGGGGGCTTGTTAGTCATTCCAAGCAAGACAAGAAGTCAACCGACTACCTTGTCCACCGGCCAAGTGGATCGGGATGAATGAGCCATCGATGGATGCAGCAAACTCCGACAACCACGAAGGATGCAGCCCCAGCAGCGCAGAGCAATCGTCGGCTCTTTGCAAAATGGTCTCTGCCGCCCTGCCACGCAAGCATGCCTGGGGCTACGGCCGGCCGTTGAGTTTCCCTGAGTGACCCAATGTCATGAATCATTAACCCACGTCACCTCGCCAAGGTGGGGCGTACCCGAGGATCAACTCTCGGCCATTCTCGACGTCGTAAATTGCAGCAATATAGCCCTTCAGGCCGTTCTCTCGATGTTCATCCCGCATTCTGCGCAGCAGCCTGTGAAGTCGGCAATCTCAAGGATTGAACAAGTTTGCCAACAACCGTTGCAACGCAAAATGACTACGGTTGCGTCTGCCCCTTGGCGGGCTGCCTTCATGTCCGACGTGACGTCGATGAAATCACCAAACTTCACACTAAGCTCCCTACACGCGCAACCTTCGATGAATTCACAGACCTCATCTTTGGGTGCTCACTACGCTCCACGAGTCCGCACTGTCGTGTTCAGAGGTATGTGGGCTTGTCTGCAGCCAAACAGCAAGAACCCAGCTAGCCTCAACCCGGACATGTACCAGACCGACCTCCCGACCATCACGACGGACGTTCGCATGGAGAAGGTGCCGGAGATACTGCATTCGGATGGAAGCGGCAGGAAGCGTAGTGCAACCTCGTCTGCCTCGGGCGGCCCTGTTGAAGCCGTGTTCTGGGCTGAAGAGTCCATGACTCAATGGCGCCTCAGGTGCCATGTCTGCATCATCGGACCAGACATCGATTCTGAAGAGGCTGCTCCTGTGAGGGCATCACTAATGCCGCACATGCGGCGAACTGGTGATTCTGGTGATTGGAGTTGGGGTCGGGAATTGACTGCACATTTTGGAAATCTCAGCCCCTACATGAGAGGTACATTTCGGAATCCTCCGCCGGGAACGCCAATTACGCACAAGCCCGCAGAGGGACTGGGTCTGGGGCAGAAGGTCGAGGATGTCCAAGATGCCGTTGCCAGGGAAAATTTCAGGGTCCTTGTCATGGTGCCTGGAGAAGTGGACAGAGTCGACCTGTCCGATCCTGAGAGAGCGAGGCGATGGAACTACAAACTCGAGTGGATAAGTGACGAAGGGTTTTGGAAAGAAACCGAGTTATGGCCGTAAGGTCTTGCCGGTCGGTAGAGACAGATCCTTGACTCGACCACGGCGGCCTCGTTTGAACATCGACTCATATGACAGCCCACAATCTATAATGACCAGAAACACGATGGGGTGCGAAAATCTGTGCGGTGCATGTTGACCAATGAATCGCTACTGACTCGCTCATAATCAGGCGCTTGGGTTCATCCTAGATGGACGGCAACAAGGTCAATCCCTTTCTTCTCACATATTACTGCCCTCTCGTGGATTCGTTCTCCTCTCTTTTTATTGTAATACTCTCAAAACCAATAGACGACTTGGACAAGTTCGTTCCTTGGAACACACTATAGCAGCGTCGAGAAACCGGGGTACCCAGATCGACCCGCACGGGAACTGAGACGTTGGTCTTTCAACTTCTCCATGCATGTTTTTGGCGTGGCGCATTCTGCACGCTCGCGTCTCGTCACACGCGCGTACCACCTTTCTATTCTCGTGGATGATGTGCGCCCAGCCATCCCCCTACCAGCCCTCTCTCCCCCCTCCAATCCGCAAGGATTGCCGTTTCTCTGTTGAACCAATAGAACGCCCGGGGCGCGAAAGCGGCATCGCATCCCGTGACAAGCAAACAAGCCACCCTCCCCTCCATCGGACGAGAGCAACCGCTCATCTCCAAATGTATGACATTTCACTGGCTTGCTTTTTATGATTCATTCAGTCCCCCGTTATTTGTGTACATGACAGGTTTTGTGGATCTCATATTTGGCTGCCCACCCCGGCAGCAATTTGCAGGCCTCATCGCCTCTGCGGTACGGAGTACAGGAAGATGGACTTCACTGAATACTGAACCGCTTCGGTCAATATATCGTGCCATGTATCACGGGGGAGCTTGGAGGACCGTGAGCCTATGAGACCCAGTTCCCGAAAGATTTTCATCAGAGCTGCAAGGGCCGGGACAGAGCACGAAACATGACATCATGTGCTTTCGCGGGTCTTTAGAGTCATTGTCGCGTTTGTCTGCTCCCTCTCCATGATCTACGGGACGATGAATTCAACTTCCCTCGAGCCACACCTGCCAGGACGATTTCGGACAGAAGCCGTGTCACGTTACAATCGAACGCTTCTGTCACGGAGCTCGGCACTGTTGGTCATTGCAAAGTGGCATGATGCAATGCCCTTGCTTTTCTGCTGTCACTGGCTTGGCTCAGCCTCCTCGCCGGTCCTCCTTTCCGGACATGTGATACGAAAGCATCGTGCGTTTTCTGCATGTTTTGGCCGGCCACTGAAACGGCTCGAAGCGTCTCGGGGTGACGAATAATCAGTATCCTTGTCCTCATCTCGGAAGAACAGCCAAGGTGAAAGAGGGTTGTCAGTGGCAAGGATCGGAGAGTATTGGCTTCCCATAACGATATTCCGATGCCTCTGATGTTCTGGGTGTAGACACATGATGACAGTCCACAAAATACAGGACCCCTTGTGTGCAACAATAGCATGGAGCATCTTTTCTATATCTGTAGCACGGAAATAGCTTCAGATTCATGATGTGAGCGTTGCCGAGCGCTGCGGGCCCCCCTTCGCCACTGAGTGTTTGCTCACGTCTCGATGCTACTAATTGCGGTGCATCCAGTGCCGACTCCTACTACAGATGGTGGTGACGACCATTTCCAATGCGACATGTTGCTGCATTTTCAGCAGCTTCAAGCGCTGAAGGGCAGGTGCGATTCGTTGTCGGGAACGACATGCATAGAGCCGAGGAAGCACGAGACGCTGATAAGAGGACTTGGGGTTTGTTGTTGCATGCCGTCATGGCGCTGACAATGCGAACTATTCAAATGACTGTTGGGATGTGGTTGCATGTTTCGATGGACGGTGTGCTCTCGGACCGGATCTGCACAGGTTTCTCGTGGCCGAGGAACTGTCGGTAGTCCTGTTTGTGTGTCTTGAGGCCGTGCTCGAGATGGTCGTGGCGGGATGATGTTGGATCATCAAAGGGCTGGGCTACGCTGGGAGGCCTTTGAGTCTCCGGTCCACGAGGTTCTCGCCACATTGACCGATCTCCCGAATACCATTGGACTGTTCTGACAGCGTTGATCATGTCTAACACTGCATAGCTCATGGCTCTCTGGACCGAGACACATTCTGTGGGTAGACCTGGGTAGGATAGTAGAAGAAAAGACGTTAAGGGGGCAGTTTGTGTTGTTTTGGAACTCTCCTTGGACCAAGCTGCCCTATTGCAAAAGATGGTCTGTGTAATCTTGCCTGGCCAGGGAGTCCATGTAGCAAGCGTGAAGTTGTCTGGTCTGACCCCTACCTGGTGCTGTTCCAGAGTAGACGAGTTCACGACGCATATGACTTCTACTTGTCCTAACAATCTGCACACATTCTCCGAATGGTCTTTCGACACGAACCTCTAGGGTAGCCCAAGGTATACCATGGGCTATTTATTGCCTTATGACTACGGCTGTCGCCGAAAAATACGCGCCGTGCAACCTGATTGAGTAAAGGAAGGAAGCGTCAACAAATTTTCCATCCTTGTAAAATTCAACCCAGCGTTGTCACGACTTCATGGCTAGACGAGAGGGAATCGAGACCCTGTCAATGTGGTGGAATGTTGCGGGGTTCAATGCCATGGTACAGTATGCGGAGGCCCAAAACGTATGAAAACCAGCATTGCTTGAATTCTCTCAATTCTCTCCTGCTTGCTGGACTGTCTGATTCTGAGATGCGCTGACTGAAACGAAGCGAGACTGTCGAGCCTCTTCCGCTCACGACACAGCTTGCCCTACCGTCTTGGACTACTCGTATTGCACCACCTCGGGCATTTCTTGAGGGAAACGACATGGAGCAGGGATTGTCAGTCACAGGGAAAGACACGGCTAAATCCACAGCCGCCGGCAAAACAGGTTACGGCGAAATGCGAGAGTCGCTTTGCATGCATGGAGAGTTTTGCCACGACATCATAGAAATCATGCAGCAGTGAAACACCCGGGCCAAGGCCATTTCGGCCGACAAAGACGGTGGCGGCGATGAACCGGTCCCGGTTTCGCACACGGTCCACGTCCGACTCCTCGCAATAGTTCTGATACTATTCGCATACTCTGAGGTTGCGTTTTGCATTGCTGCTCCAGGTCGAGTGAGGAACGACCCAAGCCAATCATACCCAAAGGACAAATCGCAAGATTGGCCCCTTTTCCCCCTCTATTGTCCTCTCTAAACTTCCAGAAACGGGCGGCCAACCATGCTTGCAAGCGAAACAACGGGAGCCCACTTCCCCGGCGTGTTGCATCTTGCTCGTTCCCACAAGGTCCGTGGCAGTGCTGTCAAGAATACGACTTTGACCGTGCATTACGCACATGTATTTCCGTCTGTCACTGTCGCTGCTTGTTGGGGAGGACGGAGGGGCGTGACGTTCAGCTATTGCGCTGGCATGCTGCTATTACGCGAACATGGTGAAGACGCACAATGCCATTAGCCGCGCTCTCGACCAGATCGGTGCCCCCCACCCCCTTCACCTTTGTTTTGTTGGTTGCTTGTGGTTCCCCTCGCTCGCTTAGTCGAGATGTACGGCTATCCACGACCTAGATGGGGAAGGTGTGGCTTGTTTCTCCGTGGAATTTCTGCAGACGGCCGAGGATGTTCACGACAGGCACCAACAAGTCTGGTCCGACCGGTAGTAGCGTGGACATGAATTGCCAAGGAAAAAACATTTCTGCTTCAATGCTTCGTCCGTCGTCGAGGTCGACAGCGTTGTCCGTGTTCGTGGCGCAAGGGGGGGTTTCTCTCGAGATAATGGCACACCTCGGCCAGAGAGGGACGCGGCCATTGCTGTATCGGACATTGCTGGACTGGCTGCGCAACCTCGACACCGCACTTCGCACACACAAAGCGCACATGTCCGTGGAGACAGCAGAGGAAGAGATATCTCGCCAAAGCTGCCTTGTTTCAGCTGTGCCCATGGGCCGTGGGGCCAGCCACCTTTGACTCTGTCTGAGAGCGAGCGATTGAGCGATTGAGCGAGCGATAACTAAACAAAAAAAGTACCCAATGGCGCTGCTCGACATGACCCCATCCTGCGCGGGCCGTCTGCTCCAATCCCGTTCCTCGCCGCGACGAAGTGGGACCCCTCGCCTGCCCGGATTTGCCATGGCACATCCATTCACTGTAATGAGTGTCTGGTACAGTGAGTGGGTTGAGCGTATTCTGTCACGTCGTCGTTCGTCGTCTTCCAACCTGCAAACTTGCGAGCTGCTTCTGCCGCCGACCCTACGCTGCCGCTCCCTCTCCCTCCCCCCTCCCTCCATCCCCATCGTCGGGCTCAGTTGCGGAGTGTGAGAAACGCCATGCAGCACTGCGAAGGCGGCGCCGCACTTTGAGGCGTGCCAAAGCCGATTGCATCCGTCCTGCCGAGGGATTTCGGGGCCACGGAGCCTGACTCCCTCTATTGCAACTTCCAACCGACGATTCCGCATCCACTCAGCCTTATTGTCACCTTTCCCGACTGCCCTCACGCAGACGAAGGATCTCTCGACGTCAGGCTTGCTTCGACAAGATCGAGTGGGAGCTCACTGCGCCGACTGGACCGGCTCCGACACGCGCGCGCATGTGTACTGGCTACTTCAAGGGGGATCGACCTTCTCCACTACCGCACCTCAAACATCAGCCGACCGAATAGCATCGACCTGCCACTTGCTCTCATCCTCGGCCACCAACGTCCTGTCCTCTCTCCTATCCGCAATCGTCGAAAAGCCATCCCACGCGTTTGGTACCGCGCCCTTTCGTCCAACCTTGCTGACCGTTCATTGCCTCTCACGCTTCTCCCCCTCGTCGGCATTGCGACCATCAGCGTCTTGCCGTGGCGCGTTGGGCTGTGAAACGTTTGCCACGGTGCCCAACACCAACGGGCATCCCCTTTCCGTCTATTCTCAACTGTGAAGCGGACTCCGGTGACACGGCCATGGAAGCGCTCCAGAATCTGGTCAACCACGTTCCCGACTGGCAGCGTCGTTTGAATAATCTCAATGGTCAAATAGAACGCAGGCAAGCCGAGCTTGCTGCCTTGGCTGGACCCGAAGTGTCATCTACTCCCTCGCCCCGATCTCTCCGTAACAAAGGCTCATCAGAATCGCTGAAACCCAACGATGAGGGCCCGATGCATCCGGACGTGGATGCTTCCCAGGTACGGATACGAATTAAGCGACCAGCTCCTCCCAGAACGCCCTCGACGCCGTCCAAAGAAGGTCACACGTCGCCTTCGCCCCCGAGCACGGAGAGCGAGAACCGTGTCATGCTGCACAAACATGCAGACGAAGCCGTCGCCGCACATGCTCGCGCTCTTGCGCAGTGCAGAAAGAAGCGAAAGTCAAACTCCAATGGCTCGGCTGATGGTGCGCCGCTGGCGTATAGCACGCGGAGCATGATCATCGTCTACTACGACAGCTATGTGCAGGGTTTCTTTGATGATTTGGTGAGATTCGTGTCGTCGAGTCGAAATCTGATGCGCAAGGCGAAAATGGCGGCCAAGGTCGCCCAGATAAAACGAATGGCCGAGCTCGAAATCGCAAACGACGCAAAACGGTCCAGTGACGAGAGATTTGCTGTCGACGCCCTGCCGTCGCTGAGATACATGAGCAACCGTCGCCTGACTCCCACCGCAGCGCGCGAGCAAAAGCCTACCGAGTCAAGACGTTTCACCGGCGTCGACGAGTCGGCAGATGTGTATGATATCCTGGATAAAGGCCTGGAGTTTGTGCAGAGTACGTGCGAACACGGCGCACACCAATTCCTCAGAGATGCAGATTGCTACGACGAGATTAGGAAGATTCAAGCACGCCTCTCAGAGGTCTTGCACGCGTCGGAAAAGGAACTCGACCGCGTCCGACGAGAGGATCCCGAGCTGACCCGGGCGATCGGAGATGCAGGCATGAGGACCCTGCGTCGACCGAGCCCTGCGAGACGGGATGTACTGGGCGAACACAAGGATGATGCTGCAATGGAAAGGGAGCATCGGGTCACATTGGAGGTGTCGACTCCGATATTGGTCGCCACGCAATCCATCACGGCTCTGGAAGTCGACCCGAATCTCGAGGACGAGAACTTGGACGAACTACTTCCACAAATGCAATATAGGTCTACTCGACTGATGCGCAGTGGCGCAGTGTAAGCGGAAGATTGAAAATTTTCATGAGAAAAGCGCAAGTCATACAGCTTATTGGCCTACGGAACATGACGTCACAGACGGCCCTCGACCGGAATTCAACCATGAGCTGTGCGAGCGATGTGAGGCCTTCATCGCACCAATGTATGACATCGCGCTGGGTCTATCCGAAGAACATGTTGAGCTCACTGTTTTTCATTGACACTGCAACGCAATCACGTCAACGAGCGGTTGCGAAATTGGAAACACCTTCGGGTCTGGCATAGCTGGAAAGGAGATATTTGAATATCTCATCTTCTGTTTTTACCTCGGCAGTCGATCCGAAGCGAGTTGCCTGAGACGTAGCATCATGATGATTCATATCAAAAAGGCCTCAGTGATGCTCGTGAATGCGCAGCCACTTTCATAGTTGATGCAGCATTGGTCGGTCGACCGAGGGATGTCGATCCTCTTCTTGGGGAAGCAACAGGTCTATTGAATGGGGGGGAACACGTCATGCACTACTCAAGGTACGGCCGTGTGCTGCATAAGACATGGGTTCGTACTCCCATGTCATGATACGGGGTTCCAAGCATTTGCCATTGCAGAATCACAAAATGATTTCCACGCAGACGCATGGAGTTCTTCGAATCTCAAAACATGGGTACTTGGGGTTGTAGGAAATATCAACGTACTTTGAGGACTTGAGTGGTACTTTACGTAGAATGTTGAGGGGGTTGTACAAGCGTGCATTGACAAGGATTGCCGTTGGCAGACAAAACCATTACAGAATCGGTTGTCAATAACGTGCCGTCTGTCTTCTTCCTGGAGCACATGGCTAAGCATTTTGTCCGGAACTTCTTGCTCTGGCTCCGAGCACACGTCACGATCAGTGTTAAGATCTGTTGACTGCCATATTTCATAAGGATTGTATGGGTTTTCATGTTTTGGATCAGTGACGAGGGTTTGGGGACCGGGCATTTCGTGTCTGCCATTATCGGGTAGCAACCAAAATCGAATGAAGCGCTTCATGTTAAAGAATGTATTAACACGCCATCAGAGATTTGGGAGCTAGGCTGTGGCGAAAGGCAGTATTTTCAATTAGGCCAAGACTGATACTTGAAGAGCAAGAGGAAAAGTACTGTATCGGCATTCACATTTTGGATCAGCGATAAAGGTTTGGGGGCTGGGTGTTTCGTGTCTGCCATTATCGGTTGGCCACCAAAATCGAACGAAGCGCTCAATTTCGGAGTCTGCATCTACGATGATGACATCGAATAGCACGAGAACAAAAGAAATGCCTTCCGAGGTACTCTCCATATTTCTTTTGCTCCAAAACTCTACGTAGAATGTGTGCCAGCGCGTTAGCATCAAAAGTTGCATCGGTGCCTGCCTGCCCTTTTGACTGGGATCCAGGACCCACCCCACTTTCCCCCGGGCCCAACTGCGAGGTGGTGGGTGACTCTGATGACATCCCTGCAGATCACCGTGGCAAGCTTGAAGCTGTCCCATAACCTGCTCTCCTTCTTTTTCTTTGTTTGAGCCACAACATCTCGTTGTCGCCTGGAATCGAATCTCGACTGGCTCTGCTGCAAATACAGAAGCATAGCGTATATCCCAGCAGCAGCAATGATGTCTGCCTGCCCGTAGCCCGCAATCTCCCCGCTCCAATCGTTTCATTCAAACTCTCGACAAGTCACCGACGACCTGCAACATCCGGGATGGGCCAGGGTTTCTCCCTGGCTACGCCTTCGGCTGGCTCGGCGGGAATAGACATACCGCAGTTGCAGGATGTGCAGTACGAGCGCAGTCTCGGCAACGCGCGCTTCTTGAAGAGCATTAGAGGCCGCCACGAGAATGGGCTGGTTCTGGTCAAGGTTCTCTTGAAGCCGTATGGTGAAGTGAACCTGGACAAGTATCGGCAGCGATTGCTTGGTGAGTCGTGCGCATGACAACCTTTACATTTCCTACTCCCTGAAGCAGCGTGCTAAAACTGCAAACCTCCAGCGGAGCGAAAGGCTCTGGCCGACGTTCCCAACGCCCTGCCCTTCCAGCGCATCATCGAAACCGAGACAAATGGATATCTTGTTCGTCAGTTTCATTACAGCTCGTTGTACGATCGAATCAGCACCAGGCCGTTCTTGGAAGATGTTGAGAAAAAATGGCTTGCCTTCCAGCTGCTTTGCGCCCTGCGAGACTGTCATGCCCGGGACGTCTACCACGGCGATATCAAGTCGCAGAATGTCCTCGTCACCTCTTGGAACTGGCTGTTCTTGACCGACTTCTCGGCTGCGTACAAACCGGTTCTTCTGCCCGAGGATAACCCCGGAGACTTTTCCTACTTTTTTGACAGCTCTGGTCACCGAACTTGTTACATTGCACCTGAACGGTTTCAAGCGTCTGGTGAGGCATCGCCACAGAACGCCAAGATGACTGCAGCCATGGACGTCTTCAGCGCCGGTTGTGTCATTGCGCAAATGTTTCTTGAGTCTGAAGTATTTAGTCTGGCTCAGCTGTACAAGTACAAGCGCGGCGAATTTGACCCCGTCATTACTCATCTCGGCGTAATCTCCGACAAAGATGTTCGCGACCTGATTGCTCACATGATACAAATTGATCCGAACAAACGCTATTCCGCAGAGCAATATCTCAAGTCCTGGAAGGGCAAAGTCTTCCCGCATTATTTTTACAATTTCCTGCATCAATATATGGCACTCGTCACCGACCCGTCCTCTGGCAATACTCCCATGTCTGGGACCCATCGAAACATGGGTGAATCTGACGATAGAATAGATCGAGTCTTCTACGACTTTGACAAAATCTCATACTTCCTAGGCTATCAGTCCGAGAAAAGAACACCAGACACTCCAGGCCCAACGTCAAGATCTGGCTTAGGACTGCTTCCAGTTCAGCTCAGTATTCCGAATCACCATCACACCGTCTCTTCAGACCTGGACCCCCCCGAAGATGATGGAACTTTGATATTCCTTACTTTGGTTGTCTCCTCGATGCGCACAACGGCCAGAGCGTCCTCCAGGGTGCGGGCTTGTGACATCTTGCTGGCATTCGCTGAGCGCTTGACCGACGAGGCAAAGCTGGACAGGGTCTTGCCTTATCTGATGACTTTACTTAAGAAGGAAGAACCGGACATCGTAATAGTGACAGCAATCAGAACCATCACTCAACTCCTTGAGCTGGTGCGTACGCCAACACCCATAAACTCTCACCTCATGGTAGAATATGTTTTGCCGCGTTTGGGAATTGCCCTCGGCTCACGTTCTCGGATCTCGAGCTCTGTGGCTCGTGCCACATACGCATCATGCTTGGGAAGCCTCGCATCGACGGCACAGCGCTTCTTCGATATCGCGTCGAGCTTCCGAGCAGACGGCACAATGCCCATCGCCGACCCCGAAGTCGAGCCCAACGCCAAGGCCGAGGCCAATTTCGACAATGCTGGGCGCGACCTGTTCGAGATTCTCGAGAACCACACCAAACAGCTCGTGGAAGACGCAGACGTCCATGTGCGAAGGGCTTTCTTGGCTTCTGTGCCTCAACTCTGCATGTTCTTCCAAGAGCGTTCAAATGACGTTCTTTTGACCCATCTCAACACATATCTCAATGATCCAGACTGGGAACTCAAATGTGCCTTTTTTGATGCGATCGTCGGCATTGCAGCCTTTGTCGGCAGCACGACTTTGGAGTTGTTCATGTTGCCTCTTATGGTGCAGGCTCTGGTTGATCATGAAGAATTCGTGGTGCAGTCTGCGCTGCACTCACTTGCGCAGCTTGCGGGACTTGGATTACTCTCAACGGCCCGGATCTGGGAACTGGTGGATCTCATCGCACCCTTTACTATGCATCCCAATATTTGGATACGGGAGGCGGCTGCTGAATTCTTATCGGAGTCGTCCTTGTGTCTCCATATTGCGGACGTGAAATGCATCCTTCTGCCTCTCATCGGACCCTTTTTGATGGTCAGCGACATGGTGGAGCTGGACGAGCTCGCCTTCCTCGATCTGTTGAAGAAGCCACTTGGAAGGGTCGTGTTTGATCAAGCTACCGCTTGGGCTTCGCAGACGGACAAGGGTGCATTCTGGAAGTCCTTGCAGAAGATGCGATCGCTCGCTTTGGGATCACCCAGCAACCGCGTATCCAAGGATTCCAATGCCACTGGCATGAGCAAAGCTACTCGAAACGACGAGGACGAGCAGTGGCTGTCCAAACTGCGAAACCACGGCCTCGGACCGGATGACGAGATGAAACTTTGGGCGCTCCGCGAGTTCATTTATCGACTGACTCAGTCGACAACCCGAAGTCCGCAGGCGAGTGAGCCGGACGTCCAAACCGGTCTTGTATCCCTAAAAGAACTCGGGGTCACCCCACAGACAGTCTTCTTCAACGACGCACCGCTGCGTGATCCAAATCTTGCTCCCAACCTGGACTCACCGGCCGGCTCATACACCATTGCAGATGCCCTCCTTGATGCCTCCATGACCATCGATGATGCCATAAACAGGCGACGCAAGGCAGCGCCGAATGTTCAGACCAATCGAGGACAGAGCGCCGGGCCCCTTTCATCGGCTCCAAGAAGACTATTATCACCAGAGGGAAGCACGCGTGCGAGCTCAAGACATGCGCGAGAGGGTTCATTCGACAGCAGGGAAGCTGCTGCCGGCGAAGGGGATGTCGACATTTCGATCAGCGGCAGACCCTACTCAGCTCGAAGGACGGTGCGGCACAAGGCAAGCGCGTTGAGCCTGCTCGACAGGAAGGACGGCAGCAAGTCGACGGCTGAGACGAGCACCAATGGTACCAACGCGTTTGGAGAAGTGGAGGGGCCATTCGTCCTCGGGACCGCGACAACTTCTTCTCCAACGTCTCGAGGCGAAGCGAGACAATCGGGTTCTGGCCCTGCGAGACATACATACGAAGGAACAGATCCACACATACAGCTGATGTTGGACAAGATGTATGTCGGCAACTTCCCGCGGGACGTCGTGGAGTTTGGGCCCATGGTCCAACCCATAGCGAGAAGTAAAGCTCGGGCGGCTCCTCCCTTGCCACGCGACGAGCTCTGGCGACCCAAAGGCCACCTGTTGGCTGTGTTTTGCGAGCATAAAGGACCGATCAATCGCATCGCTGCGTCTCCTGACCACGTCTTCTTCATCACCGGCGGCAATGACGGCTGCGTACGAGTATGGGACTCAGCGAGGCTCGAGCGAACCATGACGAATCGTTCAAGACAAACGCACAAACATGCCGAGGGTGCACGTGTCATGGCAGTCTGCTTTGTGGAGAACTCTCATTGTTTCGTCAGCTGCGCGAGTGACGGGAGTGTCCATATCGTCAAAGTCGACACAGTCACCGCCAGCGGTGCTGTCAGATATGGCAAGCTGCGAATCGTGCGTGAGTATCAGCTTCCTGAAGGCGAACATGCTGTGTGGTGCGAGCACCTCAGACAGGAATCGAACTCGGTGCTACTGCTCGCGACAAACAGATCGAGAATACTCGGGATCGAACTGCGCACAATGGCGACCCTGTACTCGTTGGAAAACCCGCTGAATCACGGTGCAGTCACGTGTTTCTGTGTCGATAGAAAACGAAACTGGTTGTGCGTGGGAACCTCGCATGGCATCCTGGACCTGTGGGATCTGCGGTTCAACTTGAGGCTGCGAGGCTGGGGCGCCACGGGTAAGGGGCCCATCTATCGGATGTATATCCATCCCACGAAAGGTCGCGGCAAGTGGATTTGCATTTCTGGAGGAACTGGCCAGGGGGAAGTGACTGTCTGGGACTTGGAAAAGACGACATGCCGCGAGATCTATCGTACAAGCGCAAGCAAGGACGGGCCTGGAGTTTACGAAGCGTGGGATGTCGATCAAGAGGGCATGCTGCAGCGCTTTGCCACGAACCTGGAAAACAGCGATGCGAGTAATGCAGATCGGGGAGTACGGGCCATGCTCGTGGCCACAGGCGCAGTGGAAGACTCTCGCGACGTCCGTTACGCCTTCATCGTCACGGGCGGGTCGGACCGGAAGCTTCGGTTTTGGGACATTTCTCGTATCGAGAATTCTCGTGTGTACAGCGGGTTGTCTTCAGACGAGCAGCAGCCGACCTTTACAGCAACCGTACCGACGACGGGTGTTACGCTCAATGTTGAGAAACTGCACAAGCCACCTACATCAAGTAGTCCGGCAGCAGCGCCCATGGGAGAGTCAGCCGCCGGCGGAAGGTCCCGAGGGAAGAAGTCTGGCGGGCGGCCGCCGAGGTCAACCGTTATTTCTCTCCAGCAACAGCAATTGCTCCAATCTCATTACGACGCGGTCACGGATGTCATTCTGTTGGAACATCCATTTACGATGAGCGTGAGCGTAGATCGTTCCGGCGTAGTCTATTGTTTCCAATAGCAGTCGCTGGCGGATGCTCAGACATTGTGAGGTCATGGCCTTGCCGAATATTATGCATCAGGAGCCCGACATCCATTACACCATCAACCTAGGAATGCGGCATTTGAGCGTCTTTGCGGTCTGAGGAGTGTATTACCATGAGGGAGGAATGAAAATTCCACTTTTCTTCCGTGGCATCTCAATTGACATTTCGAAGGATCCAGCGTATGTAGTTTAGACAGCCTGAAGCTCGTTAGAAGATATCCCACAATGCGCCGCTTTTCGAGCCACGCGGCTGTTTCCAATTGAATGCAACCAGACGTTATGTGATCTTTGTACCTTGCCCTCGTATTACGCGCTAGTCGACAGTAATCACTCATCTGCCTGGTCAAAAATGTCAAAGGCTCTTGATGCTCAATTTCCTGCCACTGTGCATTCTGCAAAGCAAAACGATACAGTTTGCTCAGCTTGATAGGCACTCGAACTGCACGACTCGGGTTGATTGTAGGTAGCGACCTCTGAAAGATTGAAGTCCAGGTTTTGTAGCATAAGACAGACCTGTCTGACCAAAGTCATAGTAGCACAGGGATTTCTGACCCTAGAGATTTGAAATTGTAGTGGCACAGCACTCTAAACATCCCCTGGTACTTCTTTTGCCAGCTACTTTACGCTGATAAAGAGCTGATTGGGAGGTTAGCTAGCATACTTTGGGAACTTAAAATACTTAAAGCACTTTAGCTTTCAATGCGACCAAAAAGATATGAAGTGCAAGTAAAGGTGGGGCCGTTGTCGCGCAGGTTTCTCTTCCACAACCTCCCAAAAGTTCCCCTCCAACTCGACATTGTCACCGTCTGTGACCCTCGCAAGTAAGGCAGAAAAAAAGACGAAAGCTGTTCTGTCGACACGTTAACCTTAAAGAGCGGCTTGCACGCGAGCAGGCCTGCGACCCATCCGATCCACGAACTTACACCACCGCACGACGAGTTTACGACCATCTCATCGAGGTAAAACGATAGCTTCTCCCAACCTTTTCCCTTTCCGCAATGCGGCTCACGGCAGAGCTCATTCAGGACTCCCTGTCCTATTTGAATCCGCTCAAGGAACGCGAGCTGGATCTCCGAGGTGCGTCGAAAAGAGCAGATGCTACACTTTCCCCCTCTCTTACCATCGTCACAATGGAAGTGTACCTTGGGGGGTAGGGGGAACTCAAAACTTGATGAATGAGCTTAGTTGATGCGAATTGTATATGTGTCGTCTCTTTCGGGGCACTGCAGGACGGAGAATACCTGCTATTGAGAACTTGGGCGTCGCTGGGGTATGTTTGCTGATCGCTCCCATCTCCGTCGATGTTGTTGCGTGGTTCTCCTCTCGTAGGAGTTGCATTGGGAAAGCAGGTAGCCAGAGAGGAGCTGACGTCTCTGCCTTATTGAATTGTAGCCTCACGACTCAATCGACTTCACAGACAATGATATCCAGATCCTCGGTAACTTTCCGCTGTCCCCGCGCATCACAACTTTGCTCCTCGCGCGGAATCGCATCGCGAGCATCCAAGCCACGTTGGCGAACTCGGTGCCGAATCTGACGAACCTGGTCTTGGCATCCAATGAGCTCAGCGAGTTGGCAGATGTGGATGCTCTGGGGAAGCTGAGGCGTTTGACGCATCTCGTTTTGGCGGATAACCCAATCACCAAGAAGGAGGTGAGTGACCGCTCTTCCTTGCCACGACCAAAAGAAAAACCTGCTCCTAACCTGAACGTCTGACTGATCTCGGCATCGTCGACAGCATTACCGATATTGGATCCTTTGGCGATGTCCTACGGTGCGATTTCTTGACTACGCCAAGGTCAAGGAGGTTGAGAGACTGCGCGGTCGAGAGCTCTTTGGAACGCAAGATGAGCCGACGGCTTTGGCTTTGGAGGTACGCCGTCGGGCCTGCATACAGCTTCGTTTGTTCAGGATAACTGACTTATTATGCCGGGACAGGTCATGGGCAAGAAGTCAAAGGCGACGCACGTCTCCGCAAACGGAACGACATCGTCGTCAAAACTCTCTAGGATAAAGCTGACGGAGGAGGAAAAGAAGAGACTGCAAGAGAAGATCAGGAAGGCTACAAGCTTGCAAGAGATTCTGGCATTGGAGAAGGAGTTGAACGAGGGACGACTGCCGGCTGGTGTTCAGGGAGATGCCATGGAGGAATAGCCTGCCCTTGGTGCCCGGGCGTTGGGGTCACGGAAAAAAAAAAAAGGGGGGGGGGGGATATGGGATGTGCTTGTTGCCAGAGGTTTACTCCTCGAGAGGAGAAAAAGTGCCATTGTTTTGACCATTGCGCCAGCCAACATGCAAGCCTAGAAAAAATGAAATACAAGAAATACAAGACATAAATCCCAATCCCATCAGCCAGACATGTGCGTATCTCTGTCCTGGTCGACCATATGTGAAGCCTGCCTCATCTCCAGCTCCAGTTGCTCATTCGGATCATCAGCCCTCTCCTCGACCCTCAGCGGTACCGTGAAAGCCGGACCCTGACCATCCACAATCGCGGTCCCGCTGCCATTCATCTCCGTCGCGTCTTGCGTGCCGCCCTGGCCGCCCTGGAGTTTCTCCCCCTTCAACCGTGCCTGTGTTGCTCTAGTCGAACTCTTAATGACCTTGTAGGGTGCCGTCCTGGGCACCACGTCTTCCAGAAACTCGAGGTTATCTTGGTGCGAAATGGCGTTGGCTGGGGCGAACGTCAGCTACGCCATGCACAAGGCGAAAAACACACGTACCGACGTCTTTGTACTGGACGTTTCTCCTAGGCTTGCGCTCTAGCTTTGCTTGCGTGTTGGCGCCCTCTGCTAGGTGTTGGAGAAACATTTCCTGTGGCGCGGTCAGTCCGTGGGGGGCGGGAAGGGCACTGTGCTCAACGTACAGCGGCGACTGTGATGACGAAGGCGGCGTTGTTGGAGCACATGTGGATGTCGGAGTCTTGGTTGATGATCTTCTTGACGCGGGATACTGGACGTTGGGGTGAGTTTAGAGCTGTACGTGGGACGTGGGAGGGTACGGACGGGGGAGTTGAGTCTGGCCGGTGGGCTCTTTGCGAGGCGGAATGGCGTTGGTGTTGTATGGCATGGCGACTGATGGAGGCGGGCGATGAGAGAGGCAAGCTTGTCTGTTTGGTGTTTGTTGGTTGTAGGGAATGGAACGTCGACTGCTGATGTGGATTTCAGTCAGACGCGCATGAACTCGCCGCGAGTTGAGTTGAGTTGAGCGTGCATTAAAACCCCACAGTGACAGACGGGGCTAGTGCGTCCGACTTCGACTTCGAAGCCATGATCCATCGAAATCTCGACCATCAATCACCTCACATCCGGCTCGCTTCAAGGTTCCAGTCATTTCGCGCCCGTCGTGAGAGCCCACGATCATCCGACACAGCGCGACAATGCCGGAAGCATGAGTGCGCAGCCCCCAGCTCCCGGCCAACACGCCGGCGCATCCCGTCGTCCTTCCATCCCGGCCCGTCTTTCTTTTGCCGTGTCCAGCACGGAGCATGGGGAGTCGTCGGGGCCGCATTTCGAGGACGAGATTGCTGAAATCAAGCGCTACGAGGTACATGCCATTGCTCCCATGATTCATCCGGCTTCTTGAACAAGGCATTGCGCTGACATGTCCCAATCTGATGGCAGGACTTTACGACGATAGGTGCGACGACTCTCGAGCTTCCTCGACGCCCCCCCCCCGTCGTTGTCATTGCTAATGCAGGGGCAGACTGGGTGCAAGACGCCTCGCGTGAACAGGCCCGGAGGAAATCGAGGCACAAACAGGCCGCTGGACTGTACGAGCGCGGCCAACATGGCTGGCGGTACCGGCTTTGGGCCTCGTACGATGCCGTCCAGGGCTGGATCGTCATCACCATCATTGGTGCCACTATTGGGCTGAACGCGGCTTTTCTGAACATTGTCACCGAGTGGTTGTCGGACATCAAGCTGGGTCATTGCTCCACGGCTTTCTATCTCAATGAGAAGTTTTGCTGTTGGGGAGAGGATAATGGTGAGTCAGTCCCACGCAGGAGGAGGGTCTGGGATCGCACAACGGCTGTGCCTGCTTCTGTCGCCTCCGGTTCTCGTTGGCTGGGTCGTGGTCGCTGATGGCACCCTTTTCAGGCTGTGCCAGCTGGCATCGATGGACGGGCTTTGAACCGCTCAATTATCTGCTGTACCTCCTCTTCGCAGTACGTACTCAGGAGCTTCTTTCTCTCCGGCACCTCTCTCTCACATGCTGACAAGCGCATTTCAAAGACGTGCTTTGCATTTGTTTCGGCTTCACTTGTCCGATCTTTCGCACCATATGCCGCTGGCTCCGGCATTTCTGAGATCAAATGCATCATTGCGGGATTCGTCATGAAGGGCTTTCTGGGATTCTGGACTTTGGTCATCAAGTCGGTCTGTCTGCCCTTGGCCATCGCCTCGGGACTGTCTGTCGGCAAGGAAGGACCCAGCGTTCACTACGCTGTGTGCACGGGCAACGTGATTTCTCGGCTCTTTGCCAAGTATCGAAGCAGCGCGTCCAAGACTCGGGAGATCCTCAGCGCGTGTGCCGCAGCCGGAGTGGCCGTCGCCTTTGGCAGCCCCATCGGCGGCGTGCTGTTCTCTCTGGAAGAAATGTCCATTCACTTCCCGCTCAAGACCATGTGGCGGAGCTACTTCTGCGCTCTTGTGGCCACGGCGGTGCTGGCGGCCATGAACCCTTTTCGCACCGGACAGCTCGTCATGTTCCAGGTCAGATATGACCGGGACTGGCACTTCTTTGAGATCTTGTTCTACATCATCATCGGCATCTTTGGCGGGCTGTACGGCGCGCTTGTCATCAAATGGAATCTGCGCGCCCAGTCGTTCCGCAAGAGATACCTCGCAGAGTACGCCATCCTCGAGGCAACGCTGCTGGCTGCTGGCACGGCCATCGTGTGCTACCCGAATGCCTTTCTGCGCATCGACATGACGGAGAGCATGGAGATTCTCTTCCTCGAGTGCGAAGGCGCCGAGGACTACCACGGCCTTTGTGAGCACGACAGGCGATTTTGGAACATCATGTCCTTGTCCATCGCCACCCTGCTCCGCATATTCCTCGTCATCATCTCGTACGGCTGCAAGGTTCCTGCCGGCATCTTCGTACCGTCCATGGCGATTGGCGCGTCCTTTGGCCGAACCGTAGGCATCGCCGTGCAAGCGATCCATGAGGCACACCCGACGAGCATTTTCTTTTCGACGTGCAAGCCAGACGAACCGTGCATCACTCCCGGAACGTACGCCTTCCTTGGCGCCGCTGCCGCGCTGAGCGGCATCATGCATCTCACCGTATCCGTCGTGGTCATCATGTTCGAGCTCACCGGAGCACTCACCTACATCCTGCCCACCATGATTGTCGTCGGTGTGACCAAGGCCGTCAGCGACGTGTTCGGCAAGGGCGGCATCGCCGACCGCATGATTTGGTTCAACGGATTCCCGTTCCTCGACAACAAGGAAGAGCACAACTTCGGGGTCCCCGTCTCCCAAGTCATGCGCACCTCGCTCGTGTCCTTACCCGTAAACGGGCTAACGCTGGCTGAGGTAGAGCGGCTCCTGTCCGAAGACAAATACCAGGGTTTCCCCATCGTGGAAGACGCCGACTCCAAGGTGCTCCTCGGGTACATCGGTCGGACGGAGCTGCGATACGCCATCGATCGCCTCCGACGCGAGCGGCCCATGAGTCCGCAAGCGAGATGCGTGTTCGCGCCGCCGCCAACCGCCACATCGCCCGCGCCGCACACGCCCACGACGCCATCCGTCACGGTCAGCACCGACTCGACATCGCTCGACTTCAGTCGCTACATTGACGCGACGCCCGTCACTGCTCATCCCCGCCTGCCTCTGGAGACGGTCATGGAGCTCTTCCGCAAGATTGGCCCCCGTGTCATCCTCATCGAGTACCACGGCAAACTCACCGGACTAGTCACGGTCAAGGACTGCCTCAAGTACCAGTTCAAAGTGGAGGCGGCCGAGACGCCCAAGGACGCCCATCGCATCCACGAGGGCCAGGAGCAGCTATGGGCCCTTCTGCGCAGGGCCGGTGCCTGGGTGAGCGGAAAGCTGTCGAGCGTCTCCGGTGGCAGAATACGGCTGACCAGCGAGGATGGCTATGGAATGCGCGGGGGAGGCGGCCCCATCCTCGATGGCGACGAAGACTTGAACGATGATGATGGTGTAGAATTAGAGAGCCGCTCATAAAGCCCGTTCATGGCATGTACAGCACAAATAGCGCAACGTGACCATGGCACTTGTTCACCCTCCCCCATCGTAGAATGCTCTTCCCAAACCCCCCCCCTTAACCCCAGGCAAAATCAACGGCCCTCTCGGCGCACAGGCGCATCCAAGTCTCCCAGATCAGCCACATCTTCATCATCCTCGGCCCCATCCTCATCACGCTTCACCAGCGCCGTACTCTCTTCATGCTGGTCCTCCTCCGCTTTCACCTCGTCCTTCCTCCCCACGACCACATTCCCAACCACCAAAAGCGATGCACCCGCCCACCACAGCGGCGGGAGGTCCTCCCCGAATATAAACAGGCCCAGCAGCGCCGTCAGCACAAAATTCGTCGACGTGTTGATGATTGACACTTGGGTGGTCGAGGTACCCTTCGCGAGGGCCTTGGTGAACACCGTCCACATCTACGCAGATCAGGACGTGTAGGACAAGAAAACGAAGGGGGGGAGGGACGCACGATGCCGTTGAAAATGAGGTTGAGGCCGAAGAACATCTACAGTGCGTTAGTAGTGTCCTGGACTGGGGATGGGGGGGGGCCGTACCCCTCGGATGAGGACTTCGATTAGAGTCTCGTGGGCGGAGAGATGGAGCATGCGCGCGATGGAGGATGAGAGGCTGGAGGTGAGTGTTGTGGTTGTTCTGCCGGGGGTTAGTCGGATGCTTTGGCGTGGAAGGGGAGGGGCGTACAGTTTGGCGAAGACGCCGTTGAAGGCTGCGCAGGCGCCGCTGACGATGGCATAGGGGAGCCATTGCGTGCGGGGGAGGAGCGGTGCGGGGGAGGAGGAGGAGGAGGCCATGGTGACGGCGCGTGAGGGTTTGACGCGGCGGTGACGGATCATGGCGGATGCGGGAGTTGGGGAGTGGTGATGCTGCGACGGTTGGATAGTTCCCCACTTGGCTGGTGGTGGTTCAACGTCGCCTTGTGTGCTGCTCAGCGGGACGATACGCGACTGCATGTTCATTGAGTCAAGTTACTTGATTGATTGGCAATGCGGTCCTTGCTATGTGCATGCTCGTAGAAATATCGAATGCAGCTCTGGACCCCGGCCCAAGAAATAACATCTTCCAGAAACGCCGCCCAATGCTCGCGTGGTGTCTTGATAACGCCTTGCGGTCGTGTCATCACGCCCTCCAAGCCCACAGCTCTAAGCTTCGACGAGAAACCATTCTGTCGACCTTCTTTTTTCTAAAAAAAAAAAAAAAAAAATAACGAGAGGAAGAAAAGACCGTATAAAAGCCAAACGTCCTGTCCGTCTAAGCCCCTTCGCCGGGTTTCTTGGCATTGCAGCTGACAATCTTGACCTTGTCGGCATGGACAGGCTGCGAATTGTTGTCCATCTTGAACGTCACATTCTTGATCAGAAATGTCCACACCTCGTCGCAGAATCGGTAGGTATCCAAGCTCCCCTACCGAGAAGCAGAAGAGAGAGCGGCACACATCAGCTCAAGTTTTCATTGCCCCGCGCCGAAAGCATCACCAACCTTGAACGACAGGCGAGTCTTGACATTCTTCTGCAGCGCCTCCGTAATGGCCTGGTCGAAGTTGCCTAGAATCTTCATCGCCAGCTGCGGGTTGATGCGTTCGTCGCTGATGAGGTCGTCGAGCGTGTCTGTCAGAGCGAGCCCGATGCTGTTGCGTCCACGTCCCGTTTCGGGCTGCCGTTAGCTACTTTTGTGCCTTTGCGGGGGTATGAAGGGGACGCGGGTTGTGGTGGTGGTTGTTCATTTTGTGGCGGGGAGGATTGCCCATGTACCTGCTCCGACGGTAGAGTTCGTAAAAGGACTGGGCTCCGGACGCCATGATCCCTTTTTGTCAGACTCGGCTCAGCAACGTATGCGCGTTCTTGGGCAGCTGGTTCGATCCGCCTCTTGGCGGCGCGCAATGTGCCGAGTTGAAGCTGTCGAGGGTGATGAAGTAATACAAGTTGGCCGCGAGAGTGCTGTAGGGGGCAATATGTCACTCGGGTGGTGGAGCATGGAACAATCGTGACTAAGCATGGTTTGGATTGCTGATGGCGCGTCATGTGACCGTTCTCAGCAGCGCGAAAGTGGTCGGAGCTCTAGAAATTCCATCATATTTTCTTTAAGCTGGTCTGCGTTGGACGGTCTACCTTGCGTTTCGAGCCCGTCGCCACTGCTTCTTCACGGCAGCTTCCAGCTCACTCAATCTGCATCGCTGCCGACAGTCGTTTCGAGGAATACGTGGCCATCATGGGATACTCTCTCGGGGTGGGCGGCCTGACGTCCTTCTTGGTCGTGGTGGGAGCGTGTACGTCTCTTCAAAACATTCACTCCCCTTGGCAATGGGGCCGTCCTGGCCGACGCGGCTGACTGAATCGGCTGGTAGACATGCTATTCACCGGCAGCGGCGAGGCGTTCAACGTCGGGCAATTTCTCGAGTCGGTTTCACCATATGCCTGGGCCGATCTGGGCATCGCCATGTGCATTGGCCTATCTGTCGTGGGCGCGGCGTGGTACGTCTGCGCGATTCTCTCCCCTGGAATGCGCTGGGGATAGCCAACTAATTGCGTGTCTATTTGAACAAATCAGGGGCATATTCATCACCGGATCATCGATTCTCGGCGCAGGCGTCAAGGCACCTCGAATCCGCACGAAGAACCTCATCTCCATCATCTTCTGTGAAGTTGTGGCCATTTATGGCGTCATCATGGCCATTGTCTTCTCGTCCAAGGTCGACAAGACGGACATCGCCTCGGCTGAATCGCCTGAGGCTTTTTATACGGGCTTTGCTCTGTTTTGGGCTGGTCTGACGGTCGGACTGTGCGATTTGGTCTGCGGCGTGGCTGTGGGAATCAACGGATCTGGTGCTGCGCTGGCTGATGCTGCTGATTCGTCGTTGTACGTTCATCTCGAGGTCTCCGTACTTCCAAAGGCTGTAAAATGCTGACATTTTGCGCAGATTTGTCAAGATTCTTGTCATTGAAATTTTCAGCTCTGTCTTGGGCCTCTTTGGGCTCATTGTCGGCCTTTTGTTGTCCAGTAAGGCGCCTGCGTTCGGAGCCACCAAATAGACGGCCTGCAACCGCTGATGGGAGGAGAAGGAGCGTATCGAGCGATACGCGGGGAAGACACATTTGCGTGTTCATTAGCACAGCGTCGCATGAGGCCACCTCGGGCACCCAATGCCTATTATGTAACTCACTAAACACTGACTCTTGTGTGGCCTGACGTTGCAAGATTGGCCAAAAGGGGTACATGCTCTTTACTGTACAATACTCGATGGCATCAGAGTGAAGCTTGTCGGCGATTGGCATTGACAAATTTGTTTCAATGGATGCCCGACCCGATAACATCATTCACACACTGCTCAATGTATTGGTCTTTTGCCCAACACGCCTGCCCTTGTTCCTTGACACGCTCACGGTGTCCCACGATTCCAGTTTCAGACGCTCCGAACCGCGTCCACGAGCAACGCGTCCAACTTGGACCCCTTTTCCAGCTTACCCTTCCCGCTGGTTATGCACACGAGGGCATTCGCCGATCTCAAGCTGCCCACCTTTGAGCTTCGCTGTCCGCCGGTACTAGTAGCGGACAGGAGGCCGTCCTTCCCAACAGTGACCACAGCACGGTGAAACTCCATTCTCGAGTCCATCATGAAATCGTGTGCGAGAACCACCGGCACCTTGGGTAAGCCAACCGGTGTCACACCGGACAGCTTGTGCAGCGACGGCAACACAAACAGATGGAAAGTGACGAGGGCCGAGGCCGGGTTCCCGGGCAGCGAGAAGATCACCTTGTCGACACGCCGGCCGTCGTTGTCCTTGACGGACACGGTGGCAAACGTGGTGGGCTTGCCGGGCTTCATGGCCACGCGGCCAAAATGAATGGTGCCACCAAGCGACCGCTCAATCGTGGGCTTCAGCAGGTCCAGCTCGCCCATGGAGACGCCCCCGGTCGTGATCAACACGTCTACGCCTCTCAGCCCGTCCCGTAACTTCTCCTCCAAAGTGCCCGGCTTATCGTCAACGATGCCTAGATCCACTGTCCTGAACCCCCATTCCCGCACCGCGGACAGCAGCGTGATCCTGTTGGTGTCCCTAACTTCGCCTAGGCGGAGTGGCCCCTGACGATTGTGCTCTATGATTTCATCCCCTGTCGATAAGACGCCCACGGTCGGCCGGCTGAAGACGCGTGCCTCGGACACTCCCACCGCTGCGAGCAGGCCGATCTCGCCTCCTACGCCTGAGATCCTTTCGCCTTTGCGAAGAATAACGGTCCCCCGGGCAATGTCGCTGCCTACTTCGCGGATGTTTTCGCCTTTTCCCACGCCATCGGCTTGGATCTCAACTTGGCCTTCTTCTCGGCCATCGGCCGTCATGCTTCTGAGGACGGTGTCTTCGACCATGATGACGGATGTGGCACCGGGCGGGAGTGGCGCGCCCGTGGTGATGCGCGCAACTTGGCCGTCTTTGAGGGGCTCAATCGTACCGGGTGCGGCGTGCGATACGGCCGTGACGGGGAAAACGCCCCTCACAACGCCGTTTTCGGGGACGACGATGGCGTAGCCGTCTACGATGCTGGCTCGAAAGGCAGGCACGTCCTCAGAGGCTGTCACATCTTCTGCTAGCACGTAGCCGACGATGTCCTCATCGACGGCCAGAAGTTGCACCTCTGGAGACGGCGTGTGCTCGGAGATGAGCGTCAGGGCGGCCTCGACAGAGAGCATGGGGTACGGAGATTCGCGATAGCGTCGTGATGGGCCGAGAGCCGGGTCATTGGACTTGGGGGCTTCCGTGTGTCTGACCAGTTTGCCATGATGTGAATGGTGGTGGTGGTGATGGTCATGGTGGCTGCTGCTATTGACGCCGGCCTCAGCCTCGAGTTTCCCTACGCCTCCGGCGTGAAGAGCCCTTGAGTTGGCCCCTGATGCCTGGACACAGGCATGCGGGAGCGTTTTGATGATGGCCTGCAGGTTCTCCTTGGCGCCCTTGGGAGACCCCGGCAACGTGACGATGATGGTCTTGTTTCTCACGCCGGCTACTGGTCTTGACATGATGGCAACTTGAGATGGTGAGCGGGTTTGTTGTAGCTACGTGCTGATCACACCCAACGCCGCAGCTCGACTTACATGGCGTGACGGCGAGGGAGGCAGCCAGCATGGCATGGACCAGCCCCGGCGCCTGTTTATGAAGCAACGGCGCAACGGCCTGAGTGGAAGACACCCCGTCTTTCAGCCAAGAAGATCCATCTCGTCCGTCAAGTGAAGTGATGAGCTGACCTCTGGAGTGCCATCTGCTACGGCGAAGCCAGTCCCCCCCGTCGTCACGATCAGATGAGGGCCGTCTGGGCCGTCCGTCCACTGTACGATTTGCCTCTGAATCGCGAGCACATCGTCGGAGACTATGCTCTCGTTGCAGACAGTCCACTTGTCCTGGCCATCGTCGGCAAGCACGCCGCGTAGAATCGTGGCGGACGCATCTGTAGATGGATCTTTGGCCGCCGTGGTCGACACGATCAAGATCGCTGCTGTGAGCTTGTCGTCCATTCCGAGGGCCAGCTATGGGCTGATGTTTCGGGGCTTTTCACAGAGAAGGACAATAATATCCCCCTTCCTAGACCGTGGTATGCAATCAATTCGGTCTCGGGCTTGGATAAGGACGGCGCCGACAACGGCTTATCCATTGCGGGCCCCACACTGACGGACGATGCTGAACTTCATGACTTCGAATGCCTTTTTTTTTTACTTTTGCTCCGTACTTGTCTTTCTTGCTGCTCGGCTTTCGTGCACTACACCACAGGCTTGTCATCGTCGCAACTACTCGCATGATATGGTGCGCATCAAAGAGCGCTATTTGCTCGTCAATATCTTGTACGCGCCCGACCTCGTCAGAACCGCCAACGCGCTGCCCAGCTTCGTCGTGCAGCATCAGCCGACAGTCGAGAAGCTGACGCCTCAACTCCTGGCGAAAGCGATCCGTGCCGAAGTGGGCGTCTTGTTTGGAGATCATGGATACGGGGCCTTTGAAGGGACTCTCTCAGGTATGCTGCGCCGTTTAGACGGCATGCACTCCCCTCGCATGCTGTCATGGTCAAGCGATTCACATGTTGTATACAGTCAAGTATTTGTCGCTGGCTACGTCTACTTTCATATTGAGGTGTCCAAGGGCTCATTACCGGATGCTGTGGTCTGCTTTGACGTGCATGGATCACGTCCCTACCAGGGACGGACGTCCTTGCATTTTCCGCGTGCTTCGCGTGAGCGGAACGATTCGCAAAGCTGAGGAGGAGGCTATTCGCCAAGCAAGACTGCTTACACTTGCTGCTAAGCAGCATTTGGACGGCAGAACCTCTCGCATTTTGCAGCCGCAGCCGGACGAGTCCATGCTGGATGTCGACCCAGAGTCAGAGTCGGATCATAGCACGGGGCACGGGCCAGGCTGAGATTGAAAGGCTCATCATAACTTTCGTCGAACTACTTTGATGCCACTATCTGAAGGCAGCGTCATGTCGCCAAAGTCAGGATCCACCTCACTTACTGCCGGCACGGGCATTGGAGGAGACTGCTGATCCAGTTCCATGGCCTGCTCCTCCGCAATTTTGGCCTGCTCCTCGTCTGCCTCTCGCTCCAGACGATCATGTTCTTCCTTCTGGTCGATCCATCGCTCTTGGATATCTTGAACCTCCATCATGGAGGCTTCGTTCCGCATGGCGACTGCCCAGATGGTGTCATTGGCGCCCTCTGCGCCCCCAAAGACATATCCGCCTGCTCGATCAATGACTCGCAGCAGATGCATCATACTTTTCTTGTTCTCTACGGCGAGCACTTCGTATCGGACCAGACCGAAATCTTCAATCAAGTTGGCGATGGCCTCATTGAGCCCTGCAAACTTGCTGTTTCGAAGCGACGGTGCCTCAGCCTCCAAAAACGGCGTGAGATAGGTCAGGTCGTCGACGTCGGTGTAAAAATCCAGATTGAACGGTAGTTCGTCGTACGAAGACACTTTGTCAATCTTGGAGAGGACGTTGACGTGCGGCATTTCCATTTGTAGCATCGCTCGAAGCGACAGGAGAACGTTGGAGATGTAAAAGGACGGCTGCGTCAGGCAGATGGAGTCGGACAAATGGACACAGACAAACTAGTTTGCGAGCATCAGCATTAGCTCCTCTGACATCAATTTGTAAACAACGGATGCGCTGCATGTTGCTTGACGAACCCTGAACCCAGACTTTTGCAGCTTGAACAATGCGTTCCGCAGCGAGTCATGGTGCGTATAGAGCTCTACTTGCCCGGGACAGTCGAACAAGATATAGTCCTCGCCCAGTTCATTCAAGCCTTCCTGCAGCCACTCATAGTTGTGTTCCAGTTCCTCCAAAGCGTACAGTACACCACCGTTGGGTCCCAATCGATCATCTCGCATCACTTCTTCCAACTTGATCAAGCTTCGAATATCGAGAGCGCAGGGGTAGTTGGTATGCGTGTTGGCCGGGTCGAGATTCACGACAGAGCACGCGCGACCGATGGCTCCCATAAACTGCTGCACTTGTTTCGATTCAGTAACCGCTTCCCTCTCCATCTCACAAATGCTGGCAGAACCGCGGACTTACTGCCATCGCAATATGTGCTCTTCCCGGAGCCCGGGCCCCCAATCACGAGTTGCGCAAATGGCATCGCGACGAAGCCTATGTCATACGCAGCAGTCGCAGGCCTGTTCTTGGTGATTCTCACTTGTGTCTCCGAGTCTTGTCAGCTGAGGCTGGCTGGCATGTTTTGCGCAGGAATGTCGGTGCTGCATGTGACTGACTTTCTTTCAACGGCGTCGGCTTTTTTGCCCCGCGATTTTGCTTGGCCGGTGACGTATGAAATCATACAAACGCGTCCTCAGGACGCCAGCGTGCCTTGCCGGTGAAATCTCGGCCTAGGTGGGGACCCTCACCCCCAGGAGAGTAGCTCCAGGTACACACCCACGAGGTCCAAAGGGCAAAAAAAATCATGTGCACACGCATTCGCAGCTCACGGAGAGGGACTGTCCTGTCCTCTCCCTAGCCAATCTCATGGAGTTTCTGATTCACGCATGATCCTCATCCCTCTCCTCCACCTACGGAACTCTGCTTGACCGCTTTTCACTCCAGGAAGCAGTCGTGACGCGCCGCTTCCCATGATGCTGTACCCCATGTCAAAGCAAAATTCACAGCCATGGCATCCGACATGTCAGACGGCGCGCGTGTCGCGAGCAGCGTTGCCTCAACCCTGGCTGCTGCTCTCGAATCCTCGTCTACCGAGCAGCATCCTGATGTCATGAGCAAGATGGGCGTTGAGCTGGCAGCTGATCGAGCTTCCTCTAGCTGGCTGGGACTCTTTGGCTGGCTGCTCTACTTTGTTTTCAACCTGACTTCGACCGTTCTGTTCTGGACGATCCGCTTCGTCACCATCTCGGTTCCAAGGCTGCTGTATGCTTTGTTTTCTACGAGTTGGACGGTGACTATGAATGCTACCACGCTGTATGCTTCACTCTCATGCTCGAGGGCTTAGCGTTCTCATGGCTCACGCGCTCCGTTTAGCATGTTCGTCCTCGTTGCAGTCATTTCTGCCGTCAGCTGGATCGTGCGGTACCGTATCCTCAACATGTACTCGAGGCTGCCTCCCGAGCCACAGAGGAAAGAACCAGAAATCGACCTCTTCCCAGACACTCACGACGATGGCCGCAAAGGAGGATTCGCCAGCTATCTGGACGAGTTCCTCAGCGCCATCAAGATCTTTGGCTACTTGGAGCGACCCGTCTTTCATGAGCTGACGCGCAGCATGCAAACGCGAAAGTTGATTGCTGGTGAAACGATCAATTTGGAAGAAGAAAAGGGATTCTGTATTGTAGTTGATGGCTTGGTCGAGATCTTCGTCAAATCCGGTCGGCAGAATGCGCCCCATCGCGAGACATCCTTTCCTCGCGATGCCGATTCGTCTTCCGATGACGAAACGACGTCCGGCCAGCAAACTTATCAACTTCTGACTGAGGTGCGCAACGGTGCTCCCATGTCATCTCTCTTCTCTCTCATGTCACTGTTTACCGAGGATGTCAAGCTGCGGCTGAACGAGACGTCGACTCTCCTGCAACCAGACGGAGGCGTCGACTATCGAAGGCATGGCTCTATCGGCGAGGCTGGGGCTCAGAGGCTGAATCCTGTGCTGTTCTCGATGCCCAACACGCCTCAGTTCGGCGGAAAAGGAGGCCAACAAGTTGTACATGAAACCATTGCTGAGGATAGTATGCTTGATCCCCTCAAAAAGGCCCAAACCCCCAGCTCTAGCATTCCCCCCATCTCACTCGACGCAGCCACTCCAGCCAAGTCACAAAGGCCGAAGATGCCTGAGACTACCGCATCGCAATCAGCCCACCCAGACATTATAGCCCGAGCAACTGTGGACACGACAATTGCAATCATCCCCGCCAGCGCCTTTCGGCGACTGATCAGGATCTATCCAAAAGCTACCGCACATATTGTTCACGTCATTCTTTCTCGTTTCCAAAGAGTCACGTTGGCTCACGCTTTCGACTATCTTGGTTTGACCGGGGAGGTGTTGCAAACCGAGAAAAGCATGACAAAATACACGGTTTGCCAACTGCCCAACATTCTCCGGGGTGATGCCTTGACTCGACTGAAGGAGAAATTTAAACAAGAGCGAGCTCGTATCGCCGATGATCAAGAAAAGAATGGCATTGCCTTGCATAATGCTGCGACAACCCGGCGGCGCCGCTCTAGTAGTACCACGCTTCGCAAAGAGGCGATACTGTCGACCCTAGGAAAGCCAAAACCGTCGTCGATTTTGGCAAGTGCGAGAGTGCCCCCGTCTCAGCATCTTCAACCTTCATCGCAGCGAAGCTCTCATCACCCGGGCGATTTGGCAAACGTCCACGCTAGTAGAAATGCTGGTCGTGAACCATTTAATCCAGAGCGAAATTTTCGAGATTTGGCCACACCTCTTGCTCATAGGTCGTTCAATCCTTTTGACGCGCAAAGGCACACCCGTATTCCCATGGACGCCAGAGAGTCTCTCGATGAGGACAACTTGTTCCGAGCATCCATACTTGAATGTATGTTTAGGTCTCTTGGACTTGATGGTAGTGGCGGCCCCTTGTCACGCGAGGCGGAATCTATCGAGGCCTCCCCACGTTTGTTGTCAGCAGACCACAGGCGTCGTGGATATGGGACAAATAACGCATTCGGATTCATCGGTCCTTTTGAGGGATCTGCAGATGCTGACACGGAGTCTATGACATCCGGAGGCTTGACGATCAATAGCCCTCCCAGCGCCCAAGCACTCTCTCACGAAATGATGGATGACGTCGAGATAGTGTTCTTTCCCAAGGGGTCCGTGCTGGTCGAGCAAGGGGAGCGCAACCCGGGATTATACTACGTCGTGGATGGCTTTCTGGACATGGGCACATATGTCACAGAGTCGGGAACGCGTAGTCTTCTGCAGACATCGAGTCCCGCGTCGGTCGATTTCGATCTAAGTGACAGCTTACCCCATCCCAAGGCAAGCTCGCAGAAGAAACCTGGGCGCACTCGACGCAGTGTGTCGCTCGTCAAGCCTGGTGGATTGGCTGGGTACATTGGTAGCGTCTCATCGTATCGGTCCTTCATTGATGTGGTTGCCAAGACAGATGTTTATGTCGGTTTCCTCCCGCGAGCCGCCCTCGAGCGAATCGTGGACAAATATCCAATCGTCCTGCTGACGATGGCTAAGCGGCTGACGCACGTTCTGCCTCGGCTAATCCTTCATATCGACTTTGCCCTCGAATGGGTGCAGATGAACGCCGGTCAAGTTATCTTCCATCGAGGTGACGAATCCGAGGCCATTTATATCGTTCTCAATGGTCGTTTGCGTCTTGTCGAGGATCGGACAGACGGCGGCGTGACGGCGCTGGCAGAATTCGGTCAAGGCGAAAGCGTTGGCGAGCTGGAAGTTCTCACAGAGACAGTTCGCCCAGGCACTTTGCATGCCATACGGGACACCGAGTTAGTCAAGTTTCCTCGAACATTGTTCAACAGTCTCGCGCAAGAGCATCCCAACATCACTATTAAGATCTCCAAGATTATAGCCTCCCGGATGAGAGCTGTTGTCGATGACCCCGTGGTCAGTGCAGGCAAGGAATCTGGCTCAGGAACATCAACGACTTCAAGAAAATCTACCATGAATCTTCGCACCGTCGCTATTCTACCAGTCACCGCGGGAGTTCCCGTTGTGGAATTCGGCAATCGTCTAATGAATGCATTGTCGCAAGTCGGACCTCCTAATGGCGCCACATCGCTGAACCAAGCAGCGATTCTGAATCATCTCGGCAAGCATGCGTTCAACAAAATGGGGAAGCTGCGCCTGACTCAGTATCTCGCAGACTTGGAGGAGAAGTATGGCCTCGTTGTATATGTCGCCGGTAAGCAGTCTGAACCATTGTTACCTTGTTCAATTGTTTGCACACATCCACATATATGATGAGATCTTTGCTATTCCAAAGGCTATGCCGCTGATGGTTATGTTAACTCTAATTTTTTCCTGACCTTATCAAATACTTTGTCCTTTCTTGTTGGCATATGGGGTAGAAGGAGCTCGATGGCTAACAGAAAGTCGTGTCAGATACCAATGTCAATTCTCCCTGGACACAGACCTGCATTACACAAGCCGACAGTATACTCCTCGTTGGCCTTGCTGATGGTTCACCTGCAACCGGGGAATATGAGCGCTTCATGCTGGGTGTAAAATCGACCGCCAGGAAGTCGTTGGTGCTGCTGCATAACGAGCGATTCTCGCGATCTGGGCTGACTCGATCTTGGCTTCGCAACCGTATGTGGATCAACGGTGGTCACTTTCATATCCAGATGCCGTTCAGCACGGATGCCATGCCGGTAAATAACCCACGATCAAAGAGACTGGGCCAGGCCCTGAAGGAGCGTGTGCAAGGGCTCCAGGCCGAAATCCAAAAGTATACGTCGCGCAAGGTTCATCACGTCCCCTATTACTCCCCTGACACGCCCTACAAGAGTGATTTTCATCGCCTTGCTCGTCGTCTCTGTGGAAAGTCTGTTGGCTTGGTGCTCGGCGGCGGCGGTGCCAGAGGCATGAGCCAAATTGGTGTCATTCGGGCGATGGAGGAGGCCGGCATTCCCATTGATGTTATTGGCGGGACGTCGATTGGCGCGTTCGTAGGAGCCCTTTATGCCAGACATGCAGACATTGTGCCCATGTTTGGCTTCGCGAAGAAGTTTTTCGGGCGTATGGCCAGTCTGTGGCGATTCGCCTTGGACCTGACATACCCGTCTGCATCGTATACGACGGGTCACGAATTCAATCGAGGCATCTTCAAGACCTTTGGCAAAACGCAGATCGAAGACTTTTGGCTGGAGTACTACTGCAACACGACAAATATCAGTAAAAGTCGTGTCGAATTCCACACCAGCGGGTACGCGTGGCGATATATCCGCGCATCTATGTCTCTGGCTGGCTTGCTACCACCGCTGTGCGACGAGGGCAGCATGCTGCTCGACGGGGGCTACGTGGACAACCTGACAGTATCACACATGAAGGGGCTTGGTGTCGACACCATTTTCGCCATCGACGTGGGAGCCCTCGACGACGACACCCCACAGACGTACGGCGATTCACTCTCTGGCATGTGGGCCTTCTTCAACCGTTGGAACCCGTTGTCATCGCATCCCAATCCACCCACACTGGCCGAGATCCAAGGCCGCCTGGCGTACGTGTCTAGTGTGGACGCGTTGGAAAGGGCCAAGACCATGCCGGGATGCATCTACATGAGACCCCCCGTAGATGATTACGGCACACTTGACTTCTACAAGTTCGACGAGGTCTACCAGCTAGGATACAAGTTTGGCAGAGACTTATTGCAGAAGCTCAAGGAGGAGGGCGGGTTTCCATGGACGGAAGAAACGGAAGCCAAGGAGGCAATGCGTCGGACGAAGGCGCCTCGGAGAGCCAGCGTGTAAGGACATGAGGACCTCAATCGTGTGGTAGATTAGATTATGGGGGCAGGAATGATGAACCGTTGGCCTGCAAGTATTTTCCACTACATACTTCACTATGCACTACGTATCAGGCGATAACGATCCAACATGCATGTGGCGCTGGGTTTTTTTCACAGCCTTATACATGGGACGCCATGTGTTCACGATGCATCGATAAATTGAGCTACAGTACATAATGTGGTCAAAACCACACAGGCTTCTTTGCCTGTCCATGTTGCACCAATATGGCATCGAACATGCTGTTCAAGATGAGAGAGCTGCATTTCTCCTCCAACCACCAGGTTGCGCCAGCATGATGGCTCAAACGTCGAGGCCATCGACAACCAGGCCCTTGTTCCACGTCCACTGAGTGACCCTGGCAACTTCCGTCGCGCATTCTTCGTCGACGAGGGCACTGACGAGGTACAGAGCTGCGTCAATGCCACTGCTGACTCCTCCAGATGTGATGACCCGCAGGCCTCCTAAACGCATGGCTGCGCGGCGAGCAATAGATTCGCGACGGGAATTAGACCCTTTGAATGACATACTGCCCTTGCTGCTTCCATTGTTAGTTGCGCTGGGAGGTCTTCGAAGCTATTTAGACAAGGACCACATACCGAGCATTAGAGGGACGGCGACCGCTATCCGACTTGCGACGGATATAAGGATTGTCGTCTTCGCCGAGGTCAAAACGAAGATTGTTGACCACATAGCGGGCATCTTCGACGACGTCGGTTCGTTCCGTCAGATTTCGAGTGGCAGCGTCACTGCACTCATTCTCGAAAGCGGTCAAGGAGTCGGGGTGCGTCGTGGCAGATAAGCCAGAAAGGATGTTCTCGCGGGCGAGGAGGAGGGCGCCGGTGCACACAGATAAAAGGGTTCGCTCCCGAGCGGGGTCCTTCTTCTGAAGCTCGGCAAAGTTGTTGATGAGACCGAGCGGCTCACCCTCTGCTTTCAAAACCTGGCGGACGCCTCCTCCGACAATGACAAGAATGTCAAATTCTTCGAGACGCTCGTGCGCTTCTTTGAAGGTGATCTGTGAACGGATCATGACTCCCTGCTCGGACATGACTTCGCTTTCAGCACCGGCAATGGTCACTTCGAAAGCTCTAGAGGCTGCATGCGAGTGATTAGCGGGATGACCAGGCGTGCTTCGCTTTCGAGTTCAAGAGAAGAGAGGCATTTCACCTTCGTCCTTGGCGTCATGAAGGGCCCTGGTAAAGACTTGAAGAGGTCCCGTCAGGTCAAGGATGTCAAATTTATCCTGGAGAGCAAAGAGGACCTCGATGGGTTCGTCCGCCACCGCGGACGTCTTGTGTGCAGCCATCTTGACAAAGATGGCGGTTCAGAAGTAAAGGCGGGGGAAGTTGAGTTAGCCGTTGCTGCTTTGTGGGAGCAGAAAGGGTAAATGGAGCCGGTGGCGTCTTGAGCGTTGGTTGGCGAAGGAGCTGCAGCTTGAGGCTGGATGCAGGAGCTCAAAGACGTGGGTGATGATGATGTACCAATTGATCTTGGGGTGAGGTCAAGTAGGGATTGACGCGTTTCTGACAAGAAGGTGATGATGCTGTGAATGAATTGGAGGAGAAGAAAGGATCTGAGTAGGTGAAAGGAGGGGTTGAAGCAAGCCGAAGCAGGCTGGTACGTGAATAAATACCTGGTAGTACATGTGGTAACGTGAGTGTCAGGCCAAGACGGCCGTGGCATGCTCATGTGGACACTTGAAAGGAGGTACGTAGCACTGCTTGCAATGCATGGGATGGGAAACGCGGGGAAAGAGGGCCGATCGGGAGGGGTCCAGGTCCAATTGGATGGCAGCTTGCGTGCTCCATCGCCATTGACGAGGTGCCGCCGTCGAATGCCGAAACATGGTCCTTTTTCCTGTCCAAGCAATTGAAGCCCGAGCTTTCATTTGACGCTCAGTTTCATGAGTGCCCGGCTTGTCTTCAGGCTCTTTGTCGGAATGTTTTTACTACTGTAAATGATCTGTAACATCATGCCACCCCAGCTGAGCTGGGCAACGAGCATGGGGTAAAAAGAGAAAAAAAGAGGGGCCAACCAAACCACCCTTGGGCATTGGGGACTGCAATGGCAAGGGCGATGGGCTCAATGCGGCAGTTCGCCGGTCTGTCGTCAGCCTGTCAGTCCGCCGGTCATTCCGACACCCGTCCGCCGGTCCTTGACTCACCGTGATAAACACCGTCAACAACTCGTCATGTTGTCTTCGTGGGCCGCATCAGCGATTGATCCTGAGCAGTGGAGCGCAATGGAACACGAAGTGAGACCACGATACTGCCATCTTGTCCTTCCATCATCCCACCTAGACTCACATCGATCATTCGATGCCTGCTCGTGGGTCGGTCAGCCGGGGGTCATGCGACCTAATCTGAATGCAAAAGACACAAGAAGAGGATCCACGTCCATGGCCATAAATAACACTTAGCGCAATTGCAGCTTGCTCCCGAGAAACATGCGGAGCAATTTGCTCCTCTGCCATTTCAGCTCAGCTGCACCGGCCGGAGCATCCGCTAATACTGGAACCCCGCCCGCCTACTCGCTTCCAATTCGGCTCCACCAGCATGCAAGAGCAAAACCTCAGCCAAGCTCTGCAAGAGCTCAACAGCTCCGTGCTCTCATCCGACTCCATGGTCTGACCAGCTGTGCATTGACCGTGTTGCCAGCGGAGCTCCCTTCTATGGACCACACTACGGTCCATCACGACCTTAAGTTTGCGCCTGTGCTTCAGCATCCCCATTGCCAGAGAGAACGTCACCGTGGCCGGCCCTCGGACGCCATGTCATCATCGGCGTACGTCATATCCCTCACCTCGCTCGGTTCTTCTCTCTCGACGTTAACTTGATGCTTATAGCAGCGCCGGCCTAAAAGAGCTTACAAAGGCCATAAACACATTCCTGGGAAACCCATCGCTTCCACTGCCAGAAGCCTTTCTCGACGTCATCCACAGATATCTATCGCGACGCGACGAATACGACGATGCAGCTGCTGATCAGCTCCAGGACAGCCTGCTTTCCATCTTCGACAAGCGAGTCAAGGGTGATGCGAAGGCGACTGGATCATGGATCGCGATCTTGCGAAAACTCTTACCTGTGTTGCAGACGCTCGATAGAGTACTGCCATGGTTTGACGCTTGCAAAGGCATACTCGACAGACATGATCTGGACAGCATCATCGTTGACGAGGCAGTAGCGGCTCTTATGGATCTTCTGACTGTCATAGATGAACAACAGCTAGAAAACATTGAAGACTCGGCTGCGAATCGCATCATCGATCGCCTTCTCGAGCTCTGGGTGAACCGTTTCTATGCTGGTCTGCTGGATGGCAGCACGACATCAGAGTTCAACGAAAAACTCGTTCGGCAAGTCATATGCAACTTCGGCAAAACACGACCCAAAGACCTGTTCGCTATTCTAGATGGATACTTTGTGCGCAAGAGTGATCGAAAATCAACGATCAGGTTCTTGTGCGAATTCATTCAAGGTCAGCCACCTCGCCTGCATCAGGTCCTTCACACACCGCTGTTCGGCAACCTCGTACGTTGCTTACAGCACGACACCTCGACGACTGTTCTCTCAGCTGCTTTGACTACTCTTGTCATGCTGCTACCGCATATGCCAAGCTCTCTGGTGCCACATCTGCCAGCTTTGTTCAATATCTATGGCCGTCTTCTGTTCTGGGATCGAGATTCTTCGAAATCCGAGGAGCATCTCAACGATGCCAACGCTTATGTCGAAGCTGACGCGAACTGGGACGTGGCTTTGTTCGAAACCGACGTTGACGATCACACCATCGCCCACTTGTCCGATTACTACACAATCCTGTACGGCCTTTACCCCATCAACTTCATGGACTATATTCGCAAGCCACAGAGATATATGCGTCATGCAAAGGCTGCATATGGGGACGAATTAGAAGCTCAACCTAGCGAAATGAGAGATCGCTCTGAGACGTTCAGACGAAATCATGTTCTACATCCTAACTTTTACACTCTTACAATCGACTCCGAAAAGACTGATTTTGGTCGCTGGATTAAGAGCGAGGCGGCTGACGTGGTCGCCGAATGTATGAGTCTCTGCCTCGAAACAGACGTTGGTACCTCTGTTCCCATGAGACTTCCAGCAGCAGCCAAACCTGAAGTGAGTCATGATCCGAAGTCCCGGATCGACATCTTCGGCGAAACAACCAAAAACCCGGGAGCTTTGCTTAGGCGCGGCTCCGACTCCTCAACAGTGGACTCAATTCCGAGCGTCCGGGCTCATGCAGCTGCCAAACGCCGGAGCTCGCAGTCCAGCTTGAAGTCCGGCAGGATTTTGTCTGGCGATGATAGCTTCAGTACACCTGGCATCGAAAATTCAGGAGCAGTCGTGTCCCCGACCCATCCTCAGCTGCAGGGCCTCATCCAATCCAACAAGGAGATCAAGTCTGGCTTGCACCAATCTTTAGGCAACGGCAGTACTTCGTCACTCTCCATTGGTCACGCACAGAGCGTGTCAGAAAAGGTGGACGGTCCAATCTCAAGAACGCTGCCACTGCCGCCCTCAGCTTCGTCTACCGTCAACGCTCCTGACACGTCGATGCAAGTTGCGCATCTTCAGAAGCAGGTTTTACTTTTGCAAAATGATCTCAGCTTCGAGCGATATCTCAAGCAACAACACATGTCGCACATTGGATACCTTCGCGGAAAGCATACCAGTGAGGCGGCTTCCGAGGCGGAGACACAGAACCTCTTGAACATGAATAGAAATCTGAAAAGTCGGTTCGAAGATGCTAAGAAATCGGAAATACAAGCCAGGAAGGAATCAGAGAAGAGTCGGGCGATGGCAAAGAAATGGGAAGCAGATTTGGCCAATAAGCTGAAGGCGCTGCGAGACGACTTCAAGAAAACACAGAGCGACATGGATGTGCTGCAGAAGGAGCTGTTCGAGTCCAAGCAGGAATGCGATAAACTACGAAAGCTACTTTGCGCCGCCGAAGTCAAAGAACTGAACCTCGAGCAGAATATGCGTTGGATAGAGATCGAAAGTAGCCAAGTAGAGTCGCTCAAGATGGAGGTACAGCGGCTTACGCGGTCGGATCGAGACCATCAAGCAAAAGAGCTTGAGAGGCAAAAGGCCGTCGATTCGGCTACAGTAGCTGAACAGCAGGTGGAAGTGTTCCGAATGAAGTTGGAGGCCATGGAAACCGACGTTGGACGTACGAAGAGATTACTACAGTCTCAGGTCAAAAATCTCCAGGCGCAGCTTTCTGAGGCGCAGGAGGAGCGCGAGCGGCCTGGCGTCAACGTATCGATTGCGGTGGAGAGCGCATTGGCGGCAAGCAGGGCAAAACAGGCCGAAATGCAGAAGCAATGCTCGCTTCTGATGCGCAAGTACACGGCACTGCAGTCATCACTACTGGATATGCAATCAGAGCAGGCGGCGCAGGCACACCAATGCAAGCCTGCAGGTATGCGCCAGCGGCAACAAGCAGCAGAAGCCAACCTGCATTCCCTGACAGAGAGCCTCGCTATTGAGTCGCAACCGCACCAGACCATGTCCGACGTAGAAGCCGTAACTCAAAATATCACCGTCGCAGGAGTCTCGCCGGCCGTGGCCCCTGTATCGGCCAGCAGTAGCGGAATGGCGTCAAGAGTTGGCAGCGCACATCTAAGTGGCCCTGGCACTGGCTCAAGATCGGGTCCTGGGTCTCCCGATCCTCGTCATTTGGGTATATTTCTACATTTCCAATTCTTCGATCCGGCATTGCGCCGTTTTCCGGCAGGCGACTGACAAGTTTTCATTCTAGGTGGCTTCCAGCGATCGCGCAAGGAATCACGGGACAAGAGCAAAGAAGAAGGCAGACATGGTCCAGGAAAGCCCAAGAAGGAGAAGAAACCTTCGGGGCTGCGCGGAATCCGTGGATTCGTGTAGCGGATCAGGGTGGCTCATATTGCGTTGGCAGTGGTAACGTATGTATGTGCCATTCTTTTCGCTGCGATGGCCGCATTAATAGCATTTCGACATGCCCGCAGAGAACTCACTGCTGAAAGAAAGTGATGAGCACTGGAAGAAGTAGTTTTAATACACTGCACAATGTTCAATCAAAGGGCATAACCCATCACGAAGGCCGGGTGGCAAAATTGCGATCTTCAGTACCTCATTCGAGGTGGTTACGCTGGAGGTAATGCCGGTCACTGACGCTGTGCAGACGCGAGACATTCAGCAGGCACTTCAAAATCTGACTAATAAAAGCATCAGACACCATCCGTCGTTTTCTCTTTATTTTAGTCTCGCCATCCCGGATCCCAGCCATGCCTAGCAAGCTACCCTAAAGGAAAGCTAGCCCAAGTCAATCCGAGCAGCCTGGTAGAGACAAGCCATGCAAAAACATGGAGGGGACATGTCCGTTTTACAATTGCGCTCTGTGTACTGTCGACTCTCTATTTCGCATGTGAATATGTACATATGTAGTTGTGTAGCTGAGTAGGTCGAAAGTGGCAATAATTAAGGGAGTACTCCATCTGTTGAACTTCCGAGCTTGTCCACTGTTTACATCTTGGGCGCCTATCTGCATTCCTGTACCCTAGAATAGGTGGACTGTTGGGCTCCCAAATTTCGTTGGCCACTTCTCGTACATGGCGACCTGGTCCACCATCTTCCAGAATCAGACTGGGCGGACGCACGGTGCCTGGAAGGGAGGGTGACATGCTGACAATGTCGACAAGCCCCTGACGGCTAACAAGCCGAGTGGGTGACGCCTCGATTGCAAAAATTTTCAGCCGTCGCGTTTAAAGAAAGAACTCAGTTGTCTGCGGAATTCGTCACCCCCGGGACGGACAAAGGCCCCATGGCGGCAAGGCAGGATGATCGCCTGCGGTGTGGCCATGCTTTATTTGGACTGTTTGTTTAGTTTCCTTGTTTCTTTTGCCCACCTGCACGAAGAATGTGGTCACCAGGGACCAAGAATGATGAAGCTGAGGCCGATCCATGACGTCAGGCCTTGGTGGCGTTCTCGTATTCATCTGTTGTCGAAGGTTGACTCCGTACGGAGTGCTTCGTATAAGAAAAGAGCAATGAGTAAATGGACCTGGATGTGGGCTGACTCGATCCCTCACAGTCGAGAGGGAGCTGCAGTGAGTGAGAGGCGATGCTGCACTGTTTCGACAGCGAATGAAATCCGTACCTTGCAGCATTGTCTTGCCTGCAGCATGTCTCTCTTGTGTTGCCGCTCGGCCAGGGCCTCAGGGGTGGGAAAACAAGTGGACGGGTCCACTCACGCACGGTCCGCGGGCGTGTGGTTCGCTCCTGCCTGGTATCCCGCCTCGCCGGCGCGCCTCTCGATGCAGCGCAAGCTCCAATTATGCTGGGTCTTTCTTAGCTGTCCGTGGTGCGGTGGTGCAGCATCTGCTTCGATTACTCGCCAGATGAAGAGTGGAATGGAGGGACCAAGCAAGAAATGGCACCTTTCCGACCACACAGGTTCTTCAAGACATGTGTAGCCGAACCCACACAGCGTTCGTCCGTCGGCCACTAAAGAGGTCCGCTAGGATCCACCTGAGCTCCTGCCGTCGTCGCTTTCCCTGTCTATATCGAGACTAGCAATCGAGCGTCCTGTCCGTGACGGCACGGGATGTCAGCAAATCATCCATCAGACCGCGTGTCTTTCGTTGGGTTGCGGCCATGCGGTGTTATTGATGCTGTCTCCTTGGGCTCCTCTTTTCCGGTCCTTTGTATGCTTTTCGTCGCCCTCATCCCCCCATCCTGGATTTCTGTAAATGTTTATTCCCCCCCTCCCCTTTGCTCGTTTTACTTTCCGTCCATGCTCCAGCTCCTCTTTGTCCTTCGTTTCTAGGAGAGGTAGTCCATCAAAATACAGTTATTAATTCTTGTTTCTCGACCCTCTTTCGTCCGAAAAGCTGTTGCTGTATCGGTGTTCACGTCCCTTTCGTCTTTCTTGTCTCAGGAATAATCGACAATGCCATCTCGTCTGCTTACCGTGGCCTTGGCCATTTCCGGCGTCAATGCCGCCTTCCAGGGCTTCAACTACGGCTCAACCTTTACCAATGGCGTGGCCAAGTCCCAATCCGACTTTGAAGCCGAGTTCAAGACGGCTGCCGGCCTCGAGGGCACAAAAGGCGCCTTCACCAGTGCTCGTCTCTACACAATGGTGCAACATGGCACCCCCAACAGTCCCATCTCTGCTATCCCTGCCGCCATCAGCACCAAGACGAGCCTGCTGTTTGGCCTCTGGGCCTCCGCTGGCCAAGACGCATTCAACAATGAGCTTGCTGCTCTAAAGAATACCATTAGCTCGTATTGCGGTCAACTCGACGGACTCGTTGCCGGGATTTCGGTGGGCAGCGAGGATCTGTATCGCATCTCACCTATAGGCATGGCCGCTTCCCCCGACCCCGGTGCGTCACCAGACACACTGGTCAACTATATCAAGCAGGTCCGCGATACTGTCAAGGGCTCCTGCCTTGAGAAGGCCCCCATCGGTCACGTCGATACCTGGACCGCTTATGCCAACGACACTAATAAGGCTGTTATCGACGCCATTGACTGGATTGGCATGGACGCATACCCCTACTACGAAAACACCAAGCCCAACGGAATCGACGTTGCCGCCAGCGTGTTCCAGGCAGCTATCGAGAAGACCAAGAATGCTTCCGGCGGCAAGCCCATCTGGATCACCGAGACTGGCTGGCCCGTGAGCGGTCCCAAGGAGAATGCTGCTGTTCCCGGCACCCCTGAGGCCCAGACCTACTGGCAACAGGTCGGTTGTCCCATCTTTGGAAACACCAATGTCTGGTGGTTCACTCTCCAAGATGGTGCTCCGCAGATCCCCAGCCCTGCCTTTGGTGTGATCGGATCAACCCTCTCCACCAAACCTCTGTACGACCTTTCCTGCGATGGAAAGACCGGCAGCACCAGCTCGGCTGCGACACAAGCCTCCAGCACTGCGGCTTCTTCCTCGAGCGCTCAGCAGTCCACGCCGGCTGCTTCTTCCTCGCAGCCCGGCAGTTCGTCTGCTCCCACGCAGCCCGGCAGCTCGTCTATTCCGCAATCAAGCTCAGTCGTCGCCGATAGCACGATGTCGACGACCTCGCAGGGCACGACGAGCACCGCTGCTGTCGTAAGCTCGTCTAGCGCTGCCTCTTCACCCACCACCTTGACAACATCTCAAGGCAGCAGTGTCGCGCCTCCAGCTAGCAGCGCCACCGTCACCGTCGCCCCTCCGGCCGGGACCAGCGGCGCTCCCACGTCGGTTCCAACCAACGCCGGTAGCCGCATGAATGCCCTGGCTGGCGCCGTCGCCGGCTTCGTCATCGCCGCCGCGGCTCTGTAAAAGTTTTTGCTCCAGCATTATGTTTTTGCAGGCCACTCGTGGAGAAGCACCACGTGCCTAATGTATCGACGCAAATTGACTCTTGTACGGTACGGTTACACGGTTGCAAGGCGTTCAAAATGTACATAACCATATATCGAGCCGGGATCATCTGGCAATTACATACGCTCCTTTGAATAGAGAATGTTTTGGAAAACAATCGCATTGCAAGCGACCCGCTAGGATCGTTGGTATAAGCCACGAAGTGAGGGTTCATGATACCGTGCTGTCCCTGTCTGGGTCGTTGAGCTGCCGGCTAGGCCGCGTTCAATTGAATATGAAGAGAGACGCGTGCTTACCTACTTCCCTGTCATGCCCGTTTCTTTGAGTGTTAATAGCAGGGTCAAGACTGCAGCGCCAAATAATGCGATTGTGCATGTGGATTTGCCTTTCCCGTCCCACGCCAACTTGTCGCGTGACTTGGGACCAGTTGGGAGCTTCCGCAAGCTCGGCCCGTCCGATTCGCCCAATTAAATTTGCCCACGGAAGCTACACCGCGCCCGGTGCTCTTCCGCTCTCCCCTCCCCTATGCTTCCCCGTTCAGTCTAAACGAAGAGCCAGCGACTTTGAATCAATCCGGTGTTTGGTGATTTTTTCTACGTTGGCTGTTATGGGTATGCCGCGGATCAGAGCGGCACTGCTCTTTGGTGTTGCGCTGGTGGCGTGCGTGGTTGCGACGCAAGAAGTGACGAGAGATGCACTTGAGGGGCTGAGCTTGGATGATCTGGATGCTAGGCTGCAGGTATGTATTCCGTTGTGCTTTGTTCATTACGACGCAATCGAGGTGAAGGCCTTTGGGGCGGAGAGGGGGATAAAGGACCAGCGCGTATTTGCTGGTGTTGACGACGCTAGGTGCACTTGCTGGATACCTCTGATATTCACATGTTACAATCTTTTCAGCAAGCGCAAGATTCAGGCTGACAATACAATGCGTATGTAGACATGCCCTATAGTCGAGCACCTGTCGACGGTCAAAAAAGCTCGGTACGACGCCACGCCCTCGTCGCTCACGACGCGGCTCTTCGCTGTGCTCTTCCCCGGCTCCCCGGCCGTCAACGCCCTCCTCGCGACGCTGTACATCTCGGGCCCGCCGAACTTCCTGCTGGCGCTGTGCCCCACGAACATTGACCCGTCGTCGCTGAGCGTCATGGTGGCGTTTGCCGTGGGCGGGCTGCTGGGCGACACGCTGTTCCATCTGCTGCCGGAGATTTTCCTCGGCGAGGATCAGGAGGAGAGGGCGCGGTTTGTGTTGGTGGAGCCGAATCGGAACTTGGTCCTGGGGTTGGCCATTCTGGTAGGGTTCATGACATTTGTGGGCATGGATAAGGGGTTGAGGATCGCGACGGGCGGTGCGGGACATGAGCACTCTCATCAGCATGCGAGGGAGGGGGTGGCGGCGCCGGAGGAGGAGCTCAAAGCTTTGACGACGGGTGTCGATATCGGGCAGGGCGAGGTCACGTCGAGAGCGAAGCGGACTGCTGCGAGAGATGAGGTGAAGGACGGCGGCCAGCACAAGCAAGTGAACCCTAGTGTGAAGCTGGGCGGGTACCTGAATCTCATGTAAGTTGAACAGGCGACCTGTTTCTTTCCGTGCCCTAGATGCTGCTTGCTGACGAGGCGAGGGGTGGAAAGAGCCGATTTCACGCACAACATCACCGACGGTCTCGCCATGTCGGCCAGCTTCTACGCATCACCGACAATCGGGGCTACCACCACCGTGGCCGTCTTTTTCCACGAGATCCCTCACGAGGTCGGCGACTTTGCACTGCTTGTGCAGTCCGGCTTCTCTAAGCGAGCGGCCATGGGATCCCAGTTCGTGACGGCCATTGGAGCCTTTCTGGGCACCCTGATTGGCATTGCCGTCCAGGAGTATGGCGGCGGGAGCTCAGGTGTTGAGGCGTCGATGGCTCGGAACGCTGGGCTCTGGGGAACAAGCTTGGTATGTAGCTACGAAAGCGAACTCCTCACTCTTGCTAGACTTGGCTTTCTCCCCACGATGTGAACTGCGACTGACACGACGTGAAGACATGGGGCGACCTGTTGCTGCCATTCACCGCTGGCACGTTCCTCTACGTCGGCACCGTGGCTGTCATCCCGGAACTTCTCGAGACGGGTAGTAACAAGATGGAGGAGCTGCGTAAGACCTTGGTGCAGTTCACTGCCGTGGCGGTCGGTGCTGGTATCATGCTGTATATTTCATGGCATGACTGAGGCATGCCACATCTTACGGGGGAGCATGGAGCTTGATGTTACAATGATGTGGCGACTTGGGGGTCTTAGATGTCTCGGCCTGGAAACGAATAGAGTGCAGTCGCAGACGGTGTAGACAAGGAGGTAAAAAGGTACATCATCACCAGTACGGCCATGTCTGGGGGACTGATTTGTGTATATGCGTTGCAGATATTGCCAGAAACCTCGTCGCAAACAGTGACTGGTCAGTCCCGCCCTCCGACACAGGCCAGGCGTCAAGCACAGCGCTATGTCGGGCTACATGCCAGATGTGGCCCCCGCAACAGCAAGAATCATGACGTGGACCGAGCCTTACGACGTCAGCGGGCGCGGTGAGTGGTGCAGGATTAGTGAGAGAGAATAGCAGTGTGAGAAGGTGAGCCGGGGGCGCGTCTAGTTCGTGAACGATTCTCGGTCTACGCGGTGTACATAGCCAAACCTAACGCCAGTATACCTACACGGGAATCCGCTGATCCGATGAGCTCGAGAAGCGGACTAAGACCACGGAACACGAGCTCTTCACCTCGGGTACGAGAAAGCTGTGGCTGATGGCGATACGAACTGTGGCATCTCGACGCGCGAGTGAGTGCATCGGCAGTGTTGTCGGGACGAGTGCCGCGGGTGTCAAGCGGCTAGCCAGCCGACAGCGTGTCCGTTTAGAAGTGGTGTGGATGGGCGATATCGGACCACGGCCCGGTGCACCGAGTCGAAAACTAGGGCTGGGTGCACGGCGCGTCAGCGTTACGAGCTGAAACCAGTGCTGCAACATTGCCATCATCACTGAGAACACAGGAGAAGATGGAGAGCGAATGCTTTTTATTCAATCGCAGGCAGCTGAGTCGTCAGGTTGTCCCGATAGCATCAATGCGTGGAGAATCTCTATATTCCCTCGACTGGCTCCGAACCTGGAAAGCTCTTGGCGCTGCGGCGGCGCCGTTGAACTGGGGAGCGAATTGCGGCCGTGCACAAGATTGAGAGTCATAGAATTTCCTAGCAGAATCAACACTCGGAAGTGGATCGATCACCTGCTGCAAATTGCCGATGTGATGATAGATGCTGACTTCCTGTAAGAGCCTTGAGTGAGTAATTTAGGCAGAGACACGTTGGACCTTTGGCCCGATTGCGTTTTGAAGCTGCATGATGTGCCAGCTGCCGCCGTGAGTCCGTGACTCTCGATTGCCCCTTTCAGAAGGGTGTGAGTCGTCGGCCTGCTTCCGATTCCTTCTCCCCTGGGGCTGGCGTCGCAGTGCAGCCCGCGACAAGTTTGTCGTCCATCGTCCGTCACATGCTACTTCGCCTCTGCTTATACGAACAGCCCCGTGAGGTGACTAACACGAATGCTCATTGAGGTGTCCATTGCCAGAAGGAGGAAGCTCACCCCCTTCGTTGCGTGATGTTGGCCTTGCGCCATAAAGTATGACACCAGAGGCCATGCACGCAGCAGGTGGAAAAGCGGCACATCCATCATAAGTTGCTGTCCGTGAGGGTGCGCACACAGTCACCATAGTCCAGACGCCTTGATCAATAATTTCCAGTTCGTTGTCGTGCGTATGTCGTTCATGTATTCGCCCCAGAGACGACAAGAGTTGATGATCAAATTTTCAGCCTTGGATACCATCGCTGGTCAGTTCTGAAGCAAGTGGATTCAACATGGCAAGCTCGAACGGTGCAGGAGAGAGAATCATGCAATGCAGGCTGTGGTGGAACTTGGCTTGTCCCACGCACCTCAAGACGTAAACTTTTTTTTTACCCTCGTCTTGTGCAGCTTGATCGTGATCCTTTCCCATTGCCGCTGGCTCCTGTCGATCGCCTGGGACGTGCAGAACCGAAATTGATCGCAAGACGACGCGAATGTTCTCGAAATTGACTCAATCTGCTTCAGCAATAAAAAAATCATTCGAACAAATCATCTCGGGGTCATGCAACCGGGGTTGTGTGGCTTGAGGCTCGGGGCAGACACGGTGGCTCGTACTGTGTCTGCTAAATTGAACCGCCAACCTGTGCGGTTTTGAGCCGACGAAGCATGGGATGATGACACCTCGCAGAGTGACTATGTCATTGTTTTTCGTTCAAGGTCAGAGCACATGCGTTGGCTGATGTCATGTTGAGCTGAAGACTGCCATCACGATCATGAAGCACCGGACAACTTGTCGGGTGTGGATGACCAATGCCTACACGGTATGAATTCTACCATCGCGACATGGTGGGAGGAGCCTCTACCTTTACGGAGGGGCCAAGGGGCCACAGGGCCACAGGGGTGTGCGAGTCTGCAAAGTGGCGTCTGGTGCGATTTCGCAAACGGTCTGGTGCCCCAGCGCCGCCGCACAACGCCGGCTTTAGAAGGGTCGACGCGCGACTGGCGACGTGCGCCAGGTGAGTTTGACGAGGCCAGCAGGGGGAATAAAACAAGACGCCCATCCGCCATCATGGTGAATCGTGTCGACTGTCCCCCCTCATGCTCATGCTCATGCTCATGGCATGAGGCAAGCGCTGCTCTGGGCTGCTTCTGTCTGTCTCTGCCTCAGCTATAGCATCTACGTCTGCACCAGATCAGCTTTCCTTGGTCCAAGCTCCTCGCCTTCATCGCACCTTCTCGTTTCGCATTCTGTGGGGAGAAGGCCACCCTGCCTGCATCGTCACGCAATAATTCTCCTAGTTCCGCAATCCGAGTCGTCGCAAGGAACAAGACACGCTTTGCTCTCTGCTTCAGCATTTGTGCTCGATTTCGGCAAGCTCCAGCAGAACAATCGTGCCTTTGTCGGCGATATTGAGCCCATCCGACGATCCTCTCCCCATCGGGCGGAGCCTCCAGCTGTTGTTGCTCAAGTGCCGAAACGCAAGGGCCCAATACATCTCACTACCTTACCCAGGCACACATTACATCACCTTACCAATTTTCCAGGGCGTGATAGACACGAGACTACCTTTTGTGGCAAGTCTGATTGGAAATCAATCCCTCCCCAACCCCGCAGTCGCTTCAACACAAGGATTACTTTTTGTCTTCCAATCCTGCTATCATCTGCTCTATAAGGCCCTTCGACGACGCCTTTAGAGGGAATATTGACTCTGGAGTCTTGTCTTGCCACAACGAAACTCACCATGCACATTCCCTCTGACGCAAGGCGTGCCATCTCGGCTCCTGTGACCTCAAAGTCCAGCAGCATCAAGATAGTCGTTGATCAGCACTTCAACTCCAAGGTCTACACATCTGGTTCCAGCATCTCGGGCCACGCCATTGTCAAGACCTCGCAGAATGTGTCGTTCGATGAATTCGACATCATCTTCTCCGGCATTGCAGCTACACGGCTGGACTTTGTGCAGCAATACCCGGCACATTCATTACGACCATTCATGAAGTTGCGAATGCCCATGGACAGCTCTGCGTTGCCGGCCAATAACGTCTTTGTGGCCGGAAAAACCTACAATATCCCATTCAAGTTTGTCGTTCCTCACCAGCTGACTCTTGGGGCCTGTGATCATCCGTGTTCCTCTCCAGCTGTGAGGGATCATCACTTGCGCCTGCCGCCAACCGTGGGCTTCTGGGAAGCGGATGATCAAGCCCCAGAGATGGCTCAGATAGAGTATTCAATCAAAGCCAGAGCTTACCGTAAGACGCCGGAAGCAGGTGCGCCTCCCACCAAAATTATGGAAGGCTATCATCTTCTCAAGGTACTACCGTCATTACCAGAGGATGCCCCCCTGGACATCACGTTCCGAGATGAGCGATACATCATGTCCAAGAGGAAAACGATCCGCAAAAACCTCTTCTCCACCAAAGCTGGCGTGTTGACGGCCACTGCGGCTCAGCCTAGCGCCATCATGCTCTCCCCAGACGCACACAAAGCGTCCAGCTCGACACTTGTCATTCAGCTGGAGTTCGCACCCGCGTCGGCTGAAGACGTCCCTCCCAAGATCAATTCGGTCACAGGAAAGCTTGTGTCTCACACCTTCTTCGGAGCAGCACCGACGGACTTGCTCCCAAATCTGGGGAGCAGAGCAACCTATACGCCCAATCCCTCTCTCAGCTATTCTGCCAATAATAGCCTGTTCACTCACAAAATGACACAAAAATTGCAATGGCAGAAGCGACATCGGACAGGTCGCCGAGATTCTGGCTATTCCAGTCTGGGCGTCACAGATGAGGACCAATTGGAACCACATTGTCTTGATGGAGCGAGCGACAGCAAATGTTTGATTGATCGGACCGCCATCATCGAGGTCAATCTGGACATACCCATGTCAAATCGAAAGCTCTTCTTGCCGACGTTTCACTCTTGTCTTATTTCCCGTACTTACACGCTTCACGTCAACCTCTCTCTCGGCCCCGCCAACACCTCGATATCGCTGGCCGTACCGCTCCAGATCGGTGTCGAGATGATCCACGAGCCGAACCAAGGTGCTTTGCCGAGTTTTGCAAGCGTTATTGCTGAGGATCAGCGAAGTGAACGTGACCATGGCTTAGGTGCTTACGGTTTGGAGCCTCCAGAACGCTCACGCTATTTAGACAACACCCCACCTGATTATAATGAAGTCAGTCGACGAAACGTGCAGCTTGCCTGATCACATCACATGTTTGTCAACAATCTGCTCCGGTCCTCCATTTGGGCTCTTTTCGTCACAATTCTGAGACGGCCATGAAAGACAATATCAGCACTTCTCTTCCTTACTCCAACTTCTTCTCTAATATCAGCTTCTTCGATCCTCCTCCGAATCTCGGCAGGCAAACTTATATCGCATTTGCGACTCAATTTGTTTCCTAGGGCCCTCTCGATAGTCCTGGTGCAACAGGGTGCGAGGGTACCCATGTTGTGTGCATCACTAATGAGATGAATATATACGGCGTACGTGTAACGGTGGAGGCATGGTTGTGATTGATGATGATGCCCAAGCAGGTGCATGGCGATGATGCGGAGACTGACAGAGCAATGATACCCTAGAGGCACAGATCGCGCGGCATGCAATAGAAAAATCATCAAAAGACTTTGTTAACTTCAACTCCGTCATTGGTGATGCTCGATTTCGTCCCGTTGTGTTTTAGTTAAACTCCAACACGTTGTAAGCACCCGCGAAATTGTGAGCGCACTGAATGCAATAAGGCAGACCTTTTTTACCTAACTTGCTAGCCTTGAGGCCACGATGATCAGGCGGGTCAAGATGTCGTTCGTCCATTCTTCGGCTCGAGGCAATGCAAGACCAGGTCTGTCCGCTCGGAGCTATCCTTGCTCGCAAATTCCAGAAGACATTCCTGAAGCTGCTTGTAACAGGCAGCGAAATCTGTCCGTTTTTTGCACACCTTTTCCCCTTCCGCTTGAGCACCGCCCCGCCGTAAAGCCCTGCCAGGTTGCTCCTTTCTCTCTTCCAGACATTGCAAGAGAGGCACCGAAGTATATGGCTCCTCAAAGTAACAGTCGATAATCTTAGCCTTGCAATAGCTCGGTCTTTGCGTTTTATCGCAGATGAACCCGGCCTTGCCCAGGTTGTCATTTTCTTGCATGGTACGACGAAGGCACGGCAAGATGGCGGTGACGTTGAAGAGGCCCGTGCCGTCTCCAGCCTCGAGGCGGCATTTCTGGAGCTGTTCGGAGCAGCGCTCGGGCTTTGTTGTCGTTGAGCATGTTAATCTTCCCTCGGACATGACCTTTCCGAGGTCCGGGGATGACTCTGCGACGAGGTGCTTGGCAGGGGGGACAGGCTGGTCGCTCGTGGGGAGCGGTGGCATGATGGCGCCCATTGCAGCTGTGATGAAGATGATGGTGTATTTCATGGTGGTTGCGAGTGTTGGGACGTGGAGATGCAGGTACACTTGGATGAGGGAGGAGTGAAGAATACAACCTACATAGGCTGTTCCCAAAGAAGAAGAAGATGTTGACTCTTTTATATGTGAATGATCACTGGGACAAACGGGTTCTCTAAATCTTGAGTGTAGGCCGAACAGCAGAACAAGAGGGCTTCTCTTCCTATATTCGCTAGACAAGACCACAAACAGCCATCATATGCATGATGGATGAAGCAAGCGGTTCCCGCACCAGAGGAGGGTTGGGAATCTCGGCGCTTCTCATTCGATGCCTTGTTCTACGGAGTCCTCTTTCGTGCGTACGCGCCGGCCTTAATCCCCGTCCTACCAAATCACGCCACGGATGTTCTGGAAGACGTCAGTGTACATAGTATCGAGTCGTAGGGCTGGAACCGCGTCTTTACCGCCTTCAGGGCTGACTCGGTGAATGGAATGTGGCGATGACTGAGGTGGTGCATGTGAGAGTTGAGAATTTCACCTGTGGGAGGACGGCATTGACGAGGCTGTTGGTGCTAGGCACTGAAAAGGGCGCATGAAGCAGTCTATTGTGTATGGCACTTGATACAAGGCGCGATTTACTGGAGTTGGTTATGTGGATGGTGTTGTCGTCAGCCTTGGTGGTTTCCTTGGCGTGAGGGGTTCTAGGCTACGAGGCTGGACATAACGTTGGGTGTTGCGGCGATTCTTCGGGACGTCGGACAGGCGCAGCCTCATGCGAAAGTCCGTGATGACGATCAGACCTTAGCTTTGCCATCTGTCTGAGAACCTAGAGAGTGCAGGAAAGTCCCACGGTGGTAAGGTTTCTCGAGTATATGAGTCTGCAGGCCCTGCCACAAGGCCAATCAATCAGACAGGATTTCCAGATTGGTGTCCCACGGAATAAAACAAGAAGGAGAACGACGGCTTTCATCGCGGTAAATAGTCTATGTACGGTCGGCGGCTTGCCGATCCATGGCGCCTTTGGCAAAACGTCTCAACGAGCCATTGCGCAGCCCGCTTCAGAGACAGAAAGTGCATAAAAGCCACTCTTAACCGACGAGGACTAGAGGCTATCCACAAGAACAGCGACACGACATTGACATCGAGGGGTAGAAGCTAGGATGATACCCGACTTGATGATTCCGTGCCTGGTCTAGCGACTGTGATATGAATGCAACTCAATGTCATCTCAACGCAGCCGACCGTCTCGGGACGACGGGAACAAAATGCACGTGTTTTTTGGTGGAAAAGAAGAGAAATGGCATGGCGCGTCCGCAATTCAACTTGACCCTCGAAGCGTGGGTGGAAACGCCCCGGTTTGCCTTAACCCGACCGCTTTGGGGAAGGAACGAACCGAGGAAAAGTCCACGGCAATCGCGCCGCCCGCCATTCTTATCGCCGAGGTGGCCCCTTTTAATTAACCCGCATGCAACGTTCCCCAAAGAACCACCAGAGGCCGAATCTACTCGCTGAACCATTCCCCAAGAGGTCTGGTCCGCTGGGGCGTTGGCGATGGCTTGGTCCCAACACGAACCGGCAGGTGTTTTAGGGGAGGGGGGATCTCGAGTGGCTGCTGGGATGCAACGCGTTTGGCACGCTGCAAATAGAGTTATTTCGCCAGACTTTCCGTGCCGCTCCTTGGACGCCTTCTTTTTGCGTGGCTGGCTGTGCGACGCCTGTAGTTCAACTTCTTCCTAAGTTTTTCAAGACTTTGTTGGTCGGTTTCTTCTTCGCGACTGTGGCAAGAAACGCGAGACTTTGCCCACAGCTTGTGACTTGCAGCATTGGGGAATTTTTTCCCTTGGGGAGGGATCGGTTTTGTTTCGTCACGGATCCTCGTGCCAGCTAGCTTTCTGATCCTCCCTGCCCCGCGGTTTGTCGTTTCATGCGTCCCGACTGCATCGACTTACGTCTCCCGACTTTACATTTTCGACATAGCCGGATAGGCCTATCGGCGATCACGCGCTAAACGGTACTCTGTACTGATTACATTCGTTTTTTCCCTTCTACCTTGACGGACACGTCATACGTCTTTCTTGCTTGGATCGTCGCTCGGGAAGAAAAACGCTTCTTGGTCCTGGTAGAGCAAGAAAGGGGGATTTTTTTTTAATTTTTTTTGAGCGCTGCCGAGACCACGCCACGTTCGATTGCTGAGCTTTTCGTCGAACAAGCGAGCTTTCCGATTTCGTCGTCTACTGTCCTCACCTATCTGTGCCTCAAGTCCGTTCGACCAACTATCTGCCATTGGACAGCCATTTGTGCTGCTTGTCCGTCCTTCCAGTCACAGAGCAACCAGGACATCAAGAGGCGGCGTGACTGAAGATGGTTGGGATGTCAGGGAGTGGTGACCTGGGCTTGGGCCTGGGCCTGGTGCTTCTGCTCCTCTGCAGTGGCGCACGCGCGTTCTATCTCCCAGGTACGGTCCATACAGATGTCTCGCACAGGTGACGCCTTTCGCCGATTGTGATACTGATTGTCGCTACTCGACTTGACAGGATGGTCCGTCAGAAGTTACAAGACAGAGCAACAAATACCGCTCATGGTGAACAAAGTCTACTCCGACAACACGCAATTACAATACGCCTACTACGATCTGCCGTCCGTCTGCCCACCCACAGGCAAGCACAAGGCCGGCACAGGATTGCTGAGCGGACAGAGCATCTCCCTCAACCTGGGGGAGGTCCTTCGGGGAGATCGAATCATGGCTTCCGACATTGAGCTGGCCATGAACGTGGACAAGCCGTGTAACTTTCTGTGCACCAAGAACATGTCATACAGCCAAGTTAAGCGCACCAGACAATTGGTCCGCGACGGCTACGTAGCCGAGTGGATCGTCGATAATCTCCCTGGCGCCACGAGCTTCGTCACGGTGGACAAGACCAAGAAATACTACGCCGCCGGGTTCAAGCTCGGCTATGCGGAGATGTCACCGACCACCTGGCAGCCACACTACTACCTTCACAACCACCATACCATAGTGATTCGCTATCGAGCAGCTGCTGGAAGGGCAGGAGATCGTGGCGAAAAGATTATTGTCGGCTTCGAAGTATACCCCAAAAGCATAGGCTCTGGAAACAGACGTGACAGCCAAGGGTGTCCTGTCGATCTGCAGAACGTCGATGGAGCTTTCGAGCTTCGCATGGAGGCAAACAAGACGGCTGATCCGGCGCCCCGGTATGCCGATTCCTCTTTCCGACTCGGCTCCCAAGACGAGGAGGACGTCGAGGAGGAGAATGGCGAGGCCGAAGGTACCATTCGAGTACCCTACACGTACTCGATTTACTTCCGCGAAGACACGTCGATTGAGTGGTCGCGGCGCTGGGACCTATACTTTGTCAATCAGGAGGAGGGTTCTCGCATCCATTGGCTTGCCATACTGAACTCTCTGATCATTTGCGGCCTGCTCACAGCCATTGTCATCATCATTCTCGCCAAGACAATCCGCTCCGATATCAAGGGATACAAGGATTCATTGGCAGAAGACGGGAAATTGAGAGGCAGACGGAAGCAGAGGGCCCCAAAGGAAAAGGCCGGGCTACTCGAGCAGAGTGTCGAAGAGCTCAGCAACGATGGAAACATATCGTCCGATGACGAGGCGCTGGAGGATGTCACTGGATGGAAGCTTCTGCATGCGGACGTGTTCAGGACCCCCGACTCGGGCCACCTTCTTGCGCCCTTGATCGGCTCTGGCATGCAGCTGCTTTTTATGGCGGTCGGCCTCGTGCTCCTGAGCGCCTTGGGGATCCTGAACCCCAGCTTCCGAGGTGGTTTCATCAGCGTCGGCGTCGGGCTGTTTGTTTTCGCAGGCCTCTTCTCAGGATACTTCTCCGCTCGCGTCTTCAAGAGCTTCGACGGCAGGGACTACAAAGCCAACGCAATGGTCACGGCGCTCCTGTTCCCCGGGCTGACCTTTGCCCTCATCTTTGTTCTCAACCTGTTTGTGTGGGCTCAGGCATCCAGCACGGCCATTCCGTTTGGAACTCTCATCGCCATGATCCTCCTGTGGCTTTGTGTGCAGGTACCGCTCGTGTTTGCGGGCTCGTATTTGGGCTACGTCCGGGCTGGTGCATGGGAGCATCCGACGAGAACAGCTGCCATTCCGCGCCAGATCCCGCAGCAGGCATGGTACGTCAAGTCGATGCAGTCGGTGGTCATGGCCGGCCTGATCCCGTTCGCGGTCGTGTTCATCGAGCTACTGTTTGTGTTCCAGTCGGTGTGGCAGGACAAGAGCGGCTACTACTACGTGTTTGGGTTCTTGGCAGTAGTGTCTGTGATCCTCGTAGTGACAGTGGCCGAGGTGACGGTGGTGACGGTCTACACCCAGCTCTGCTCGGAGAACTACCACTGGTGGTGGCAGTCATTCCTGGTCGGTGGCGGCAGCGCCCTGTGGGTGTTTGCCTACAGCGTGTGGTACTACTTTTTCAAGCTGCACATTACGGGCTTCGTGAGCAGCATGCTCTTCTTCAGCTACAGCTTCATGGCCTGCTGCGTGTATGGACTCTTGACAGGCACGGTTGGCTTCTTGAGCGCCTATGCCTTTGTGCGAAGGATATACGGGTAAGTCCATGACCTTTTCTTGCCCCCCCCCCCTTTTTTTTCCCTTTTTCTCCTTCACTCAGATGAATGAGCAATGTGTTTAACTGTTCCGTCGTTGTAGCGCCATCAAGGTCGATTAGCGAGCAAGCGAGCGAGTGACGCCTGTTGTGTAGTTTGGAGTAGCCGTCAGCATCTATCTTAATGGAGCACTATTTTCGTCTCTCCTTTGATCTGTTTCCAGCTCCGCAACGGGACGTGTGCGATGACGCGAACGATCGATTTTGCCGAGTGGGAGACGGTGGGCGGGTTTCGTGTACACATGCACATTGTGTGCATGAGTACTTTATGTGTGTGTGCATGTGTGTGAGGTGTCGGAGTGTGTGTGTTTCTGGGCACGAGAAGCGACGACGGAATCGACGATGGTGATTGCGATGCCGTCCGATCTGGCTGCGCTTTGGACCCAGTCACACTCCCCATGTCAACTCCACTTCATCCCTTCTTTTTTATGTAACTGTGTGTATGAGATTGATTGAGGCGCAGTTCTATTTTCATTCGCTCTGGTCAAAGGAGGCCCGGCACTCATGACTGCGCCCAGGTTGTCAAGCAGAATAAAAGAACAGGACGCCCGTCACCCTCAGCATGTTGTTGCTGGTTGTGCGACGCGCGACCCCAATTCGAGGTCCCAACGTCTGTGCGCACCCGAGCAGAACAGATCAGACGAAGCAGGAAGATCAGACGAAGCAGGATGGACGTGGCTGAGTTTAGGATAGCGGCCAAGGCGGCCATTGACGAGAGTGAGTTTTTGGATTGTCGATCCCCCCCTCCCCCCTTCCACTGCTTTCTCGTCACACCTGGTGTTGCAGCTTTGCCACCTCCTGTCCATCACCCGAAGCAGCCAACCACCACAACCAAAACAAAAAACAACCAACTGACACTCACAAACACAGTCGCCGACTACCATCAGCATGTCCACACGGCGCGGCCACTCTCGACAGTCCAGCCGGGCTACCTGCGGCCTCTGCTCCCGACCACGGCGCCGCTCGATCCCGAGCCCTTCGAAGCCATCCGCGCCGACATCCACGACAAGATCATGCCGGGCATCACGCACTGGGCCAGCCCGGGCTTCATGGCCTTCTTTCCCTGCTCGAGCAGCTACCCGGCCGCCATTGCCGAGATGTACTCGAACGCCTTCAACGGCGCGCATTTCAACTGGATCTGCAGCCCAGCCGTGACGGAACTTGAGACGATCGTGCTCGACTGGTTGGCCCAGGCCCTCGCCCTGCCCGAGTGTTTCACGTCGGGCGGCTCGACACACGGCGGCGGCGTCCTGCACGGCTCGGCCAGCGAGGCCATCCTCACCGTCATGGCGGCCGCCCGCGACAAGTACATCGCCGCCAGGACGAGCCACCTCCCCGACGACTATGAAGATTTCGACGAGAAGGAGGCCGAGATCTGGCGTCTGCGCAGCAGGCTCGTGGCCGTGGGCAGCGCCGGCGCCCACTCGAGCACCAAGAAAGCCGCGCAGATCCTGGGCGTGCGCTTCGCCACCGTCCCCGTATACGAGGCCGACGGCTTCGCCATGACTGGCGCGTCGCTGGCCAAGACGCTCGACGACCTCACCGCCAGGGGCCTCGAGCCCTTCTACCTCACCGCCACGCTCGGCACCACCGACGTGTGTGCCGTCGACGACTTCTCCGCCATCGCCTCCGTCCTGGCCGCCCGCGAGCACGAAATCTACGTGCACGTCGACGCCGCCTACGCCGGTTCCGCCCTCATGCTCCCCCAATACCAGCACCTCACGCAGTCCTTCTCCCACTTCCACTCCTTCAACTTCAACCCGCACAAGTGGATGCTCACCACCTTTGACTGCTCCGCCGTCTTCGTCCGGTCCCGCGCCGACCTCATCGCCGCCATGTCCATCCAGCCCGCCTACCTCCGCAACGACTACTCCGACAACGGTCTCGTCACCGACTACCGTGACTGGCAAATCCCCCTCGGCCGCCGCTTCCGCTCCCTCAAGCTGTGGTTCGTCCTCCGCAGCCACGGCATCACCGGCCTACGCGCCCACTTCCAGTCGGGCATCTCGCGCGCCGAGCTCCTCGAGGCCAAGATCCGCTCGCGACCCGACCTCCTCACCGTATTCACCCCCGCGCGCTTCGGCCTCGTCACTGTGCGCGTCGTCGCGAGCTCACACGCCGAGACCAACCGGCGCACCCAAACGGTCTACGAGGCCATCAACCGCCACGGCGACTTCTACCTCACCAGTACCGTCGTGGGCCGCGACGCCAAGTTCGCCATCCGCGTATGCACCACCGGCGTGGGCGTCACGCACGACCACGTCCTGAAGCTATTTGACGCCTTGGTCACCGAAGCCGAGGTGGCCGGCCGCTTGACCTGATCGTGTTCTGGCCGGCGTTAGCTTTAGGCGGATAATGACCATTATGACTTGCGCAATCTGCTCTGCTCGTGCTACTTGTGACTCTGTGGATCCATGTATCGTACGGGCCCTGTATCGTTCCGTTGATTGTATGAGACGTCCAAGAGCGTCATCATCTCTGCAATGCCCTTGGAGACGAGGGGATCCCATGCCTAACCCGTCAACACTTGTGCAGGCCCATCTACAAACCGGACCGGGTGGACAGGTCTCATCGTCTGCCAGTCATGGCTGTGGGCCAGGGATCGAGGGCGCTTCATTCAAATAACTTCAGTCCTTCATATCGGCGTCGTCTATTTGGGGCGAGAGGCAATTTTCCGTCGCTGTCGCGTGCAAAACAGTCCAGAATGTCATCCCTGGCCTGGCTCACATGAGACATTAAAGGCCATACATCAGAAACTCGCGAGTCGTATTACCGACCGTGCGAAAGCACCAGGTTCAGCACAAGGACTCCGAGTCCCACCGCGACTGTAAAAAACCTTTTTTTTATTTTCGTCTTCTCATCACTATACACTTAGGCACAAATGAAAAACACCAACATGACACGAGAACGGGACAATGCGTCAGGTGGTCAAAAAATCAAAAATCTCTATGTGGTCCATAACGCCAACGCTTGCTGTTTTCTTCAACCCACCAACGAGAAATGAATGCAGCATCGTGAGCCCATCTGGCGGCAGAAGGGCCGTGTGTCCGCTCCACCTTATGCACAAAAGACGCAAATTCAAACTCCTGCACCGGTTGGGCCTCCGTTGGATCCAGACCGAGGTCGGTGAAACTCCATTCGCTGCTGTCAATTACAGGAACCACGAGCCGGAATTTTGGCTGTCGAGCGTCTCGGACGCTGATCATGGCGCGCCCCGGATTTATAATAGTAAATTGCCAATCTCCCTGGCCCGAGACCGAGGATTGCTGCAACTCCCTGATCATGCTTTGGCCTTCGTAGTTGTACTCCTGCAAATTGCGTGCCAATCGAGCATGCTCCGGAGCTAGTGAGCCCGTTTGGACGAGAAGATCCAGGATCGTCGGCAGAATTTGGACCGATGTGACCGCGTCATTGACATCGATAACGGGCAGCTTTGGATGTGACAATACCAGTGGTACATGCAAGTTTCCGACATTATGGTTGTAATAAGCTGATGAAAGACCGTTCTCGGGCATTGATAGACCATGATCTCCTACCAAGACAACCAGAGTCTCGTTTGCCACATCCTGCTCCTCAAGGACCCCCAGCACTTTACCCAGCCATTTGTCGTCGAAGCCAATGCTGTTCATGTACCTCGAAAGGTCTTTCATCCCTTCGGCGACAGGGACATATGTTTCGTTCTCAGGCAGCCCGAACGGATGATGACTGGTGCTCGTGAGATGTGAAAGGAACACGCGCTCGTTCTTCTTCTTGGCCGCCGTGAAGGCGTCACGAATGTAATCCTCGAGCGGCGTCTCAGGTATACCGAAGTAATTGACATCGCTCAGACTCGAGATCCCGTGCTTTGGGTGATTGCCCTTCTGACCTTTGAGGTACTCTTTGGAGATAAGACTCGTCTCGGCATAGCCTAGATGTTTCAGCAGCCTTTTTTGATCGTCGAAACTCATCGTCGCTGATTGCATGAACGAGCTGTGCCACCTGTCCGCGAGGAACTCTGCTCCCGCACCTCGCTGACCCTCGTGAGCGCCCGCTGTCTCGATATGATTCATTGCATCGAATACATGCGGCAGACACGGCGCAGGTAATGTATGCGAAACCTCGAGGTTGAAGTCTGCGATCAAGGGCGCCGTGCCACACAAAGTACCGATCAGACTTTTGAGCGTGTATGTGGCAGGCGTGTAGGCATTGTTGAAGTTGATGCCGCCTCTTCGTCTTTCTCTTCTCGTCGAATCTCCGAAGCCGTCTTGGTAGTCACCAGTGATGTAATTTGCATTTTGTGTGAGGGTAGCCAACTTTTCTTCGGCCTCTTTCGGCAGAGCGCCATCGAACGATTTCAGGAGTTGCCGCCAAATAAGCCCGTCCTTTTTCAATGGAAATACATCTTTTCTGGTGCTTTCGAGAAAGAGAATCACGACATGGCGGATGGGAACGGCGGCAATGTGATCTTTGACGCTGGGGAGCAGGGTATAGTTGAGATTCGATATCTTGAGTGGATCGTGTCTGGCATCGTAGTGTTTCGCGGTAACGTACTTCTGCCAGAAGCCCATTGATTGTGATATTGGCGAGGATATACCTGTGGGTGATGAGACATTCTGGACCGCAGTCACGGAGTCCCATGAGCGCCCCACGCCCGACTCGTAAAGCGGCTCAAGATTTATAAGATTGGGAGATGAGTCGGAGAAATCGACGAATGGCAGCAAAATCGAGGTCCAAGACATGAAAATCAAAGAGCTGTCGCGAGGCCGAACGACGAAGAAGACTAATTGAGCAGTCAATGCAGCAGCCACTAGAACGTACAATGCCACCTTGATCCATTGCGAGAAGCCTTTTGGTTCTCGACAACCTAGCAAGACAGCATGACAAGCTTCTTCGTCATCGCTCGAGCAACTTTTGGCATCGAACTCGGCGTCGTCTTGCGGAAGTCGGCCGTAAGCACTTGAATCGATCAAGAGGTAATGCGTGCCGGGAACGCTGCGTAAGATCGCGGTTGCTGGCCACTTGACGAGGTCCGAGCCGAAACCGAAGAGTCCAAAAAGGACATCTTGCAGCAGCGAGGCGGCGAGGACCGCAAAACATGCCACCAGCATAAGGGAAAAGATACCCGAAAGAAACATGGACCATGACGAGGAGTCACCAACAAGACCAATGTTGCGCCAGTGAATTTCAGACCCAGAAACAAAGAAGAACGATATGCTGATGACGCCCAAGGCGATGGCATAGGTAAGCAATATGCTTGATGCAAACACGATCAAGTGCTGTAGAGGGTAAACAATCGAGAGTATCCAGCTATCCAGGAGCAAGCGAATGATCAAGAGTATGACCAGGTCTTGTGCAAAAAACGAATAGCCCCAGCGCAGTAAAAGGACCGTGGACAAAGCTGTAACGTGCGTGTAAATGTGAACTACCTTGGAACCGAGTATCGAGACAGTGGCGAAAGCAAAGACGAAACGACAATGTGAAAATCGAGAAGTGAAAGCAGCCAGACCCCGACGACTTGCGAGCGCAGCAATCATTTGCACGTGGCCGCGCACGCGAGACAAAGGACCGGAGACGAGAGGAGCAACGTCGCGACAATGTTGGCTGGAAGTCATTGTGGTCCCACGATCCGACGAAACGGCAACATGGAGAGCAGCTGGCTCGCCGGCGGCGGCAAAGAACACCGGATTTCTGGAGATGGAATTGGTCGGTTTCCGGCTTTTCTTTCATGAATACTGTGACCCTGGCCCCCTGGTAGCTGAGTTTGCATCCTTGGCGTTGGTGTTCAGCTGCCAAACCAGGAGAGACATCCGGGTTTCGAAGAGGAAAAGAGCGTGCGGGACGAGATTTAAATACATATGCAATATTATGTACGAGCGCTGGAAAGGGGTCTCCCGTATTTGATACACCCCGAATCCAACGGGCAGGATCTCGGGCACCTGCGCCTGGGTAGCCAGGATCTGTCCCATGTTGCATGCGGATGAAATTGACGAAACGCCTTGCCGCTCCATCGGGAATATTTGCTCCACAGTCTATTCGAGGGTGAGAGGTAATAATAGTCGGGCGAGCATCTAGACAACTCAGCCTCAATCGCCATTCACATACAATGGCACTTGTTCACAGAAGATAGCATTGGGCGCGAGGGCCGACATGCGGCCGAAAAGGTTGTTGACATGGGCGGGGGCAAATTGACGCACAAAGGAGAAGCCAGCCAATTGTGATCATCATTCGGGAAGCTGCAGTGTCAGATGTCAGCAACACGCAGGGGATGGCTTCTCGAGGGCCGACCTTGTCAGACTGTTTCTTATTGATCACGGCGTGGCCGAGTTCCGCCAATGGATCCTATCTGCTTGTGATGGGCACAGACGTGCCAAACTCCTGATTCACGGGTGCTGATATTAAAGGGTCTTTCTCGTATGGATGGACGAAGTATAAAATACGGCAATCCGCAAATACGAACTACAGGTTGCTGCAGAGAGCGAAAATTGTTGAACTTGCAAGTAGCAGGACAGAAAGACGTGAGGTGGGTTTGATCCGGTGGGGAAAGGTTAGGCCAGTCAGTCGTGCAGCTGTTAGCCAGCCGCCAGGGGCAGGGAACAGGGACCAGCCCAAGAAGGAAGGAGCGAAACTCGGTGCGCCGGTCTAGTTTGGTCTGTCAGACATCGAGGATCGACCGAAACCTGTCCTCACACTAACAGGACGGGACGAGACGAGATGAATTGAGAGGATGCGAGGTAAGGTGTGGTCAGCCAGCCCGTCGAGGAAAAAAACCGGAAAAAAAACTCCTTAAAAAAACTGATATAGATAGAAACGGCTCGTGTCTGGTCTTGCCAGAGTCAGAACTCTGATGCGCGCTTCCGGAGGCCAACCGCGACAGACCAGGGGTTCCATTTTTGGCCTGATGACAGGGCAAAATGAGTGGTCAGAGCTATTGCCGAGCAGAAATCACACCAGGCATGCATCAAAACGACATCGGAAGACATTAAAAAAATGCTCGAGGCCGCACACACAGCGCGCACGACGGCCGGTTAGGGGGCTCTTCCACGCTCACCGCCAAGAGCAGATGAGCAATGGGACGTGGGCTGCCAGTAATACCCGCAGCATGGCACCGAACGGATCAATGATACCATATTTAGCAGCGCAATCAGATTCTTGTCTCGTCACCAACCGACAAGACAAATTTGAGAAAAAAAAAAAAGACACATCGCTCTGCCGCATAGTCCTGATGTCAAGCTTCTGCTTCTTTTGAGGGAATTTCTGTACACAAATTAACAGGGCTGTGCTAATGGGCCTTGTGCCCCATTTGAAAAGAAGGGTAAGACCTGCATCATTTTTTGTATGGGGTCGACGCGGTTAAGGACCATGCCGCCGGGGTTCGGCGGAGTCTGGGGACCCTGCACAGATAGCCCAGGTAGATTTTTCCTTCCTCAATCAATCGATTCTATCTACTAGAGCACACATTCGTGCCTCTATAGCTGGGTAATAAGCGTGGGAAACCGAGAGGCACACAGGCTGCTCCGCGAGATGGAGGGCCTCGACGTGAAAGATGTGTCCAAGCTGGAGGCCACAGTCAAGGCCAACAAGACGTCGGTATGGAACCATGATAGCGACCATGGGAGGCATAGATGTTCGCATTATTTGTGCGCAGGAGCGTAGGCCATCACGGAAAAGATGAAGGTACGGAGTACGGAGTACTCACAAACGAGTTGGGCGTCATGCAGTTGGCATTGCCATTCCGTTCATTGATCAAAAGACAGTAATCATGGATGCGTGAGAAAGGAGTGAATCAGCCAGCTCAGCAACTTGACTCCTTCCAATGTACCACGAATGGAGCAACAGGCTGGCACATTTATGGCGCCTGCCCAGATAGCTCAGATAGATTTTTCCCTCCTCAATCGATCGATTCTATCCACTAGAGCAAACATTCGTGCCTCTGTGATTCATCAAATTCAATATCCTTTAAGTCGATCATTCTGCATCGTCTTATGAGCCATCCCGTCGAAATGGCGTCGGTTATCTTCCTCCAGCTCTCAAGAAAAGAACCTTGCGTCTGCAATTGCCGCGCTTTGTTGGTTGGTTTGTGACACTTGACTGCATTAGAAACTGATCTATAAAGAACAAGAATAGCCGTCAAAATACCGTGCGAGACCGAAAGTATTGTTCTCGGTTAAGATGATGATATACGCGCTTTTCATGATCGCTATGTTGATAGGGGTCTTGAAGCATGCACACATTAATGATCGAACCGAATCTTGGGGTTATAGCCCTTCCGCTGGGTCAACATCGGGCGTCTCAACCAAGAATTGACACTTGGCTTGGGTTATAGCACTCCGCTGGGTCCATATCGGCCGTCTCAACCGAGAATTGACACTTTGCTTGGCTGGCGAGCGCTCCTTTTCTTCTTGTACCTTATTATACATGGTCTGCGTCTTGCTCCCGACTTTCCACCGAAACACAAAACGGATGCCTCGAAGGCGTAGGGGAAGAGGGAAGGAAAAAACCCATCGTCATGTCTTGGCATATCGCAGCCTATCCAACACGTCCACGCATCAACGAGCCAGATACATTAACGGGCTACATACAGTAGGTAGATTTGAATGGCTAGCATTATAGTACAAATAGACTGGATCAATCTCCGCCTTCATCACCATCATTGGCTATTCTCGCCCCCGCAATCTGGTGCTTCATTCGCTAAGCAAGCGAGGCCCATGATTAGCAGACGGCTCATGTGCCATCAACGAGAGTTTTCTGCATATTTATTACTGTAAGTTAGCATCTTCGAGGTGGGGCTGCTGGCAAAAACAGCCGATACATGTCGAAGGCACTCGTGATCAGACAACAAGGCGAATATAAATGTGAATAATTTCCTTGCATATGAAGTACCCAGCACTGACGAGTGGCTGAGCTCTTGAAAGCGCATGAGTTCGGATCAGTCATCATCTGACTCTGCTCAGGGTCAGCTTCTTCCCAGTGTTGAGATTGCTGATGGAAAAAAAGCCAAGGCGGCTCGAAGAATATCTTCAATGCTGTGCCAGTGCCATCGACCCCTGAGTAGAGGATCATGACAATACATTGTGGTCACTGTTGTTTCAGACGGCGGACCGAGGGCCTGAGCAGGTATACATGCTTGAAATACTTCAAAGCGCTGACAAAATACGCCTTGAGGGCATGAGTCCAGTGTCAAGAGTAATTGTAGCGCTTGATCTCGTGCCATCTTTCGGCATGACAATCGCTAGCGTATCGCCTGTCTTACACATGAAGTACTCGCTAGCCTGAGACTACGGCTTTCTCGCGCACGCTCCCTGAGACAGGATGGAAGGCCCATGCTATTTCAAGACTTTTGTTGAATGTTGGATCTATGTACGTCGCCTGTCCAGAACACGAAACAATTGGTGAAGAATGCCCGAGAACCCAGGTGGCCGACGACACGTTGCCATCGGCCCCGTCATCCATTGCCGATTCAGCCACGAGCATGTGCCTGTAACCCTGTAACAAAGCCTCCATGCAGCACGGTACAGTGACAGGAATGCGCCGGGCCTGTCCAACATTGCAAACTTGACCATTGATGCTGGATAGGAACAAGGCAACCTCAACGGCCGAGTCACAAGAACGCGATTTTATTGGATTTGAAGGTGCAAGCATCCAATTTTTCTCTCGCGATGGAATGCCCCAGCCGACCCGATGCTGACGTCGCGGCTGGCCAGAAGCCATCCCAACCGGAATCGTCCTAGCTCAACGTTAGACACGCGTGCTCCTGCACAGATTCCTGCAGAAAGTCGAAAAGCTGGTTGCATGCCGTTGCCACTGCGGGATAATCTAGAGGAGCACATGGGGCTTTGTCGACAAAACCAGGCTGACGGCAGCTCGGCTGGCCGTTCTACCGGTCGGTGGGCTTGCGGCGGGCTGAATTGCGACGCCACTGAATTGCCAGATCACGGCTCGACTTTGTCTTCGAATGGAGGCGAAACCGTCAAAGCGCTCTTTTGACGACATCAATTTTCTTTTCGGGTTTCGTTTCTGCGAATGTCCGCCGCGGGGCATCAAATCGTACCCATGTCAGTGAAGTATGTTCGCTTGAACTTTAAACCTCCGGAGTACTCCGTGACGCACCCAGCACGAAAAATATACTTGCCGTGGCCGCCCAGCATGATTGTTCGAGTCTGGCTTTGTACTCCGTAGAAAAGATGGCTTTGCCGAGTTCTTGCTCGCCATCCGGTACATGTCTGGGTCACATCCAGGAAGCTTGAAACGGTGGAAATTACTGTCATGGGGCGAAAGACGTCCTGTGAATCACTTGGCTGGCCCTGCAGCATTCCTCATCCCTTCCAGCTCAGGCTAATTGAGCCTGCACGGAACCCGAGCGCCAGGTCGGGTCTCAGATGGCGGACCAATCAATCCGAGAGTCGCGGCAGCCTCCAGACCAAGCCTCCCTTCCTTTTTCCCCCCCTCTCGACCCTTTGACTGCGCAGCACCTTGAGTGCGATGGGAGCCCTCGGGTGCGGATAGGTCGGGCGAGTGCGCCGCAGAGGCAAAGACGAGGGGAGTCTATTTGGGCCATGAACAGACTAGCCTGCGTTCTCCCAACTAAGGACCTTCTGCGAGTCCCTGGGATATCTCCGAGGAGGATGGGATGGACATAGAGAGATGGGACGGAGATGGAGTGTGGGAATCTGGGCTCTTCTGTGGCGCTTGGGTACCTCTTTCCTTCTCTGGCCTGAGTGGAGTGCCTGTGTTCCCACCTGGACCTCGCCTGCCTCTTCGGCTGTAATAACTAGTAAGTCACTGCTAGCCAGACATATTAATCGACCAACATTGGAAGCCTCGACCTATGATCGCCACCCCAAAGTTTAGTAGCGGCTTATTGAAATAATTGCTCGATCTCTTCCTTTCAGTTCCCTCTAGCTTCTTTCCGGCTCGGCCTGATTGGGCTAATTGGAGTCAGAACACCCCCTCGTTGATCTGCCCCCCCGGAAGGTGACCGATCCCTCCCCTGCTTCATTCTGGTCACGATTCCTTCCCACCAAGCAGGTTCGCTGTTCGACTTGTTTTTCACGGGTGCGATCAAAGATTCAACCCGCAATGACATTATCGGAGCTCTCGCACGCCAACGAGCCGACCGTTTACCAACCATTTTCGAAATATTAACAAGATGTACCGAGTATAATTATAGTGCACTTCGGGCATTTGCCAGCAAACGAGCGAAAGATCTACAGAGCGAAGCCTCACATAATTGAACAATATTCGCTTAAAAGCGTCATCCTCACAAGACAAACCTGCCGGCGACGTTTCACAGATACTCGAATTGCCCTATGTCGGAGCCGTGCGCTGCTGCCAAGTTCGCGATTCATGAAGTCCAGGAGGGCCCCCATAGCTCGTTGGCAGTCTGGAGGGTTTCTACAAAGAAACAATTTATTTGCGGCCCGCAGGCAGCTGGAGTCTGAGGCAGCTGCGGGACTCAGAGGACGCGGTCGTGCAAGAAATGAGGTCGCAGTCTGCTGCTGACGGCGCTGCAGCCTCTTCGTCGTCCAGTTCGACAACCGCTGTCCCACAACCCGTAGCGTTCAATGCTTCACAATGGTTCGTCATATCTATAATCTAGCTCATACGTACTGAAAGGCCGTCATCATGGTCGAGAAGTAAATGTCGGAGCCACGTTCCGGGCTGATTCATAGTATCACAGGCTAGGTATCGACGGGAATTGGTCGACATATGCGTTCTCCGTAGGAAACAACAATCCTATCAATGTATTGTTCAGCACGTCCATTTCGGAGTTCTGGGCCGTCGGCCCTGGAGGATGTCAAAAGAGTACGAACATGTCTCGATAATTTCATTGTAAATGCCTTTACTGACCATGACTTGCAGATGATCCTCAATGTGCAGCAGCCCGTGGCGGGATTTATAATCCCTCTGACTCTAAACAGTGGTCAGGCTTGGGGACATGGCAGCTTGGACTGCCAGACCTGGGAACCGGGGGGAGCGGACAGTATGGTTTTGACACTATAGCTTCCAACAGCCCTGTCACAAATCGCGGCTTCAGCATGTCAAATGTTTTAATCTCCGCTGTGTCGTCGACGGATTATTTCCTTGGCTATTTTGGTGTCGGTCTTCGCGCTGGCAATTTCGGCAACATCGTCGCATTGCCACCATTGCGACAGGCAGTCACGTCCTTCGGGTGGATTCCAAGCTACAGCTACGGTTACACTGCTGGTGCATCATACCGTTAGCACTTCCCAGCAAGACACGCTTTCTTGATAAGTCTGAAAAAATGAGCTGACGTTAGTTTTACAGGTGGCATTGTTGGATCAGCTACCTTAGGTGGCTATGACTCGGCTCGATTCGATCCACATGATACGACATTCACTATCAACCAGACTGAGGGGGTTCCCAGGCCACTCATTAGAGGTATCGAGGTCACTGTTGGAAATAGCAGTAGACCATCAGGTTGGAACAGCTCGACACAGGTTTTACTGGATTACAGTCAGGCCTTCACAGCCGTCATCGACACCACAACGCCATATCTCTGGCTTCCACCATCTGTTTGCGATAGCTTTGCTAAGGCCCTCAGCTTGAACTACAACGATACGTACGGCTTATACACTTTATCGAATGACCAATATCGTCAATTTTCGTCTGGTGACAATCCTTTGACATTTACGTTCAGCTTGTCAAGCAAAGATAATCAAGGTAACTCTGGACTTCCCCTCGACGTTCCAGGTGTTGTCAATATTACCTTGCCTGTCCAGGCTTTCGTCGGCTTGTTACAGTATCCCTTCATGAACGGCACAATAGCAAATGGGGCACCCGGCGTGCCATACTTTACACTTCGAAAGGCACCGAGCAACTCCTGGTATATTGGCAATGCCTTCTTGCAAGAAAGCTACCTCATCACTACGTATGACTCGGGCCTTTTCTCGGTCCACCAGGCTCGGTTTCCCAGTGATCCCATCGGAGCTGCGCAGCTACAAGCTATCAAACAGCCGCCTAACAGTCCATTTCCTCCGCCGCTGGACCCCAACGCGAGCAAGAGTCTTTCGACCGCACAGATGATTGGAATCGCCGTAGGAGCCGCTGCCTTCTGCTTTGTCTTGGTCTTCGCCTTCTTCTGCTACAGACGCCACAGAAGACAACAGCGAGACAGGGCAAGAGACGAGCTCGATGACGGCAAAGACACGAGCTCGACTCTTACGCCTGATAATCCCAAAAGCCCAATGTCCCGCATGTTTTCAAAAATTATTGGTCACAGGCGGTCTCGACGCCACAGAGCTCATCTCGCGGCTGACAGTGGCCAGACCTCTGAGGCACCTGATTGTCAAATTTATGAACTGGCAGCGCCGCTTCCCCCAGCCGAGCTAGATGGAAGTGGCCGAGATGACCAAACTCTGCTTAATGAGACGGAGTTCGACACCAACCACACGCAGCAGCTTACTGAGTATGAACTCGCAAGAAGGAAAATTGAGCGTCAGCTCCAAGGACCCGTTCCAGCTTACACGCCTCCCGCCGATGGATCCGTTCCGCCCGCGGAAAAGACAGCTGTACCAGATATTCAGTCATCAATTATTCCGCAGACAGTTGGAAAGCAAGGTCCAACGTCGTTATCGAGACTTAGAGGTGCCGAGGATCATTCACATACTTTTCCTGTCTCCGAGCCGTCGCCTATATCCCCCCATGATGAATGGGGTTCAGCGGATATTCCTTCCCCCGTAACCAGCTCGATGCCACCACGGTCATATTCAACGAGCACACGCACCGGAGGTCACTCGAACGCGAGTCGTACCCCATCAGTGAGGTCCAATTTGCCGACATCGTCAGCCACCGACACGGTGCCACCGATCCCAGCCACCTTCCCGAGAATTCCCATAGATCCTACAAAAGTCGTGTGCTTAGGACCAATGCCCGAGACCGCACTCCTGCCAAACCAGTCTGCTGGAGTCGGTTCACGAGCAGTGACATCAGATGGCCGCAGTCTGCCAGTCAGCATGCTCACTGCCGGCTCTCGCATATCCGAGGGCAGCCTCGGCAGCAACTTTACTGATGACGAATCGAGCGCTGTCAAGGAGCTTGCCAGAGATGAGAGCAGATCAAGCAAGGGTACTGGCCGTTCGCCACGTGACATTATGAGAAGTGGACTCAAAAAGGAACAGGCAAGGCTATCGACGCAAGCAGAAGAACGAGAAGACAGCAACCGATCTTCCGTCTCGGACATGTCGTCCGATGGCGGCCGCATCGACCCTGGCCGCGATTTGGTACACGTACCACAGATGGCTGACAAACGGTACAGCTGGGAAGATAATGGACCTCAACGGCATTAATCGATTATTTACACATGTCTTGTTGTTGTTCACAGAGCAACAAGATGAAAATTTGCAATTTGCTTACATTAAGGCTCAGTAATAGCGCAGGAGTTTGGTTCTCTCGATTCGTTGTATTATTTATCGGGGCAGCGCTGGGCTTGCAGAGCTGTGTTACTCAACGCCACAGAAATACAGCTTGCTGGATAATGAAGTCTCGCCGCCTGATATGACACAGGAAGATGGGACTCGGGCTGGAAGAGTTTCGATGCGAAGGTCAAGATTATTGACTATCGTCACTATGTCTGGCTCTCGTCCCTTTTCCGTCCCAAATGAAATATTGTGGGCGGGGGGGGGGGCCTGAAGCATATTTCAGGCTGGCTTTGGTCGTCACATGGATGTGACCAGAGGCAGATACGAGGATGGTTCATTGCCAGATTAACTTGTGGCTGGGAAAGTTTCCGCAACGCACATGGGCCAGTTTCAGAGAATTGTAATGCTCGTGATAGAGAGTATACAAATTGGAGGCAGGGTACAATGAAGTAAAAAATTCATGGCGACAAGGTTGAGAAGAACCTTGACGCGATGCTGACCTTTATAACGATCATGTAAGTGGCCATCCCGTTTGGTGATGAGTCGACGTAAATCTGCACAACAATGTATGTGACAGGAAAAGCAGCATCATTCAACGCGTCAAAGTGGGATTCACAGTGCTACATACAGCACATGTCTATTCACCAAATTTCTTGCCACCACGTTGCTTCATCCAGCATTCTTCTCTGTGTGGCTTCGTCACCACGTTCAATGAAGGGGTCGAAGACGGCGTGCCTGCAGGCCTCAGCCATCTTGGACGATCCCCCACATATGGCAAAGATAGGTTTCTGGGGAAGCAGTGATGCGAGCCGATCTGCCTCTTTTCGAACCATGTCCTGCACGTAGACTTTGGTAGGCTGATCTCGCGAGAATGCAGTGAAGACGGTGAGGGAGGGGTAGGCGAGCCATTCCTCGTGGAAGAAGTAATCGGCATTTTTGTTGCGATTGCCGAAAAAGAGCAGCATGGGGGCGTGGTCGGCATGTTGGAGGCGTTCTTGGATGAGGGCGCGGATAGGGGCGACGCCGGTGCCGGTGGCCATGGCAACGAGGGGTCTTGAGGCGTTGATGGGGCCGTGGACGGGGGAGAGAACGGGCTTGATGGTGGCGGTGAGCGTAGATGAAGGGGGCAGTTGGGCGAGGTAGCGCGAGCAGAGACCCTGTCGGGCTTTGCGCAGGATAGTGCGATATTTGACGTGTGCGACGAGCAGCTCGATGCGAGAGGTGACGGTGTCGTGATTGGCGATGCTGAAGTCGCGACCGCGGATGAGGGGAAAGACGTCGAGGATACGTTCGGGAGGTATGCGCACGGAGTGAAACTCTTCAAGGACCTCTGTGATTGTTCGCCGCGAACGCGTGGCGTAGTCAAAGTATTCGTCTAGAAAATCTGTCTTTGTGAACTCGATTAAGCGGTCCCTGTGGTCCTGGTTGTCGGAGAAGTAGGATAGCTTTTTCAAGAACGAGCGACGAGGCACGGCATTGATGTCAATATTGTGCAGGAGGAGGCTGCGGATCGTGCACGGAGAAGGGGTGTGGAGAGATGATGGTAGGAAACACAGGGAGAGGTCTAGAGGTTCGTCGGCCAAATTCTCCCAGCTCATCAGGTTGATGACTTTCTGCACGTCCTCGGGGAAGTTCTTGGGGTAGATGGTGAGGCAATCGCCTGGGTCGACTCGGATAGGGGTGGCGCAATCAATGTGGAAAGATAGCAGACGGACGTCTTGCCAGTGGGATTCGGGCGTCATTCTCCTGTCGTCTTCGAGGATGACTTGATGGCCGCTGGGCAGAGGAAGCTGATCAGGCGGTGGTAATGTGAGAAGATGAGTGTTGTTTGAAATAGTGTTTCGAGCAACGGCCGACTTGGCAATTGCTGGTGCTAATGTCCATTTGGGAGGCAATACTTCGTCTTCGGCCATGGGAGCTCGGCCCTCTGGATGTGGAAATTGGCCTAGGAGATGTTCGCGAAGGCCATCTGCCCATGGGAGAAAACTGCCGTCGATGCTGTCATGTTATTAGCGCTTGACTACAGATGCGCAAGAGATTGAACAACTTGCCCCTCTGGAAACTGCTCATCGGCCTCACAGGGCTCATAAAACGTTGTAGCCCCCAGTTGGTCTAGGCGACGTATGAGCTTCCTTGCTGCCCAGTTGAATCTGAGGTTCAGCGGATGAGTTGATACTTCTGTTTTTTGATCGTCAAAGGTCTGGGAACAGAGGGCGTCTTACTTCAGATATGTACTATCGCCCAAGCCAACACACGAGTACTTCAACTGACTCAAGCAACCGTGGGGTAGTTTCTTGCGAAGCAGTTTCTTCCAGAATGAAAGAGCGTTGTGAGGCATGTCACCTTGGCCTGTCGTTGATATGGCGAAGAGGACTATTTGGTGCCGAAGCAGCTCGTTCTACAGGGAGAGATCTATTAGCAATGCGGATGCGCCATCATACTCTCGAGACGAGGAAACTGACAAGGTCAGCTCGATCCAACTCTTCTACACGGCATGCAAAATGCAGGCGCTGGCACAGCATGCCGAGCTCCTCGGCCATGTCGTGTGCATTGCCCGTCTCGGAGCCGTACAGGACCAGAGCGGACCTGTTGCCGCAATTCATGTTCAGCGCAGTCGCCCATTTGCTGTCGGGCCAGGATACGGTCTACTGATGTACAAGGACGCGGGCAGCAAGAAGACATCGAGCGTCGTCGGTTGATGAGACCATGGCAAACGACACTAAGTAAAGTAGGGTCACGAATAGATGGGGCCGATACCGGGCGGTGGCATTGGCTGTCTCGGGTAGGTACCTACTTTACCTAGGCACCTCAATCGACGAGAATGTACTGTACTTCAAGTTATCAATCTCCCTCCAGTGCCGGTAAGCCTTGCACCTTCCCTGAGCTCGCGAGACGATGATCAGCGTCTACGATAAGAAGTTTTCTCCAGTCAGAAACTGATTGCTTTCAAGTTGTCTGCAATCACAATGTCCACGACAACGCCAGCAGGGGCCAGGGCAGCTCGAAGCCGGGTCAGCAATCAGTTGTCAGCACGCAGCAGCTGCACCGAACACTTCTCGAAGGGGTCACATTGCCCTCGGCCTGGCAATCGTCTTCGAGACATTTGAGAGCCATTCGCCCAACTTGCCTTCATCATCGAATTGCAGCCAGCTCAACCAGGGGCTTGGCCTTCTGTCATGCACAATCATGCCATGTGTGAGCTTCGTACGCGCGACTGCATGACCCGCGAGACGCCAAATTTAAACCATGACGGACGCGAGAGACTTGCCGACATACATCAAGCTCTACAGTACCTACCACGGAGTACAATTTGTGCATAATACGCTGAGGGGCCAATCTGGCACTGAAGGGGGGGTGACCCTGAATTATCTGTCACCACACACCCCGCCGAACAAAATGGTATGCACTCAGCGTGTCTGCATGGGTCATTCATTGGATGGGCATTTAGCTTGGCAGGTGCTCTACTCCGCAGTCAACGCGAACATGCGCCATTGTCAAGCACACCAACTTGCTGGCCAGACAACTCAGCGCTCGTTGGTACGGAGGTTCAAGTCAAAAGTCGTGTGTGTCGCATGACATTCTCTTTCACCTAATTCAGGGCATGTTGCTCTCTACTGGTGTTTGACTTTGCGTAGATAGAACTTGAAAGCATGACGAGGTCTGAAATTGAGAATGACACAAGATCATCAGTACAGCATAAGGCTGGCATACATCATCAGCATATATGAGTCTGGTTCGAAAGCGGGAGACTTGTCGGGGGGGACAGGATCTTAGCTCATTGGCAAATACGAGAAGCCAATACAGCCCACACTAGGGTCAGAGTTTCGACCCTGAAAGCTTTGAGGAAACCTGTGTACGTATTGACCTATCGTCCTTTCCAGAGACAGTCGAGGTGTCGAGCCCTTGCTCTTGTTGAATCGACAACGTGCGCATGGAGCAACGTGATTGGCCTATGTAAACAAAACTCGTCAATGACCGGTCACGCCTTCAACCAATCGAAGAAAAATTCTTTGCACTTTTTTAAAGTTCGAACAACGAGGCCACAATTGCGCACAGGAACTGACATATACATAATTCTGCCCCGTGTCCCAGGACCGTTCTTCTCCCCACTTGCGCAACCATCACTCCTGCATCATCCGCTCCTTCGTCAGCCGCTCCTTCCCGCCCTGAGACTATCAGAGAGGTAAGACGCGCCACCCCTGCTGCACCCTGCACCTGCCTCGCGGCAACGAGCCCCGCCCACAGCACAGCAGCTGCCTCCATTGAGCAAACGCTTGCACTAAGAAAAAAATTGATAATTTGGATTCGCGACTCCAGTGCCCGACCCCTTTCCCTTCTCTCCTTCACATTACACCAGTCAATTTTGTAACTCCGCGCAACGCATCGCCGTCTGTCTTTCAACCTCCATCTAGGGCACGAAGCTACCCTGGCCAATCTCCCCCTCATTGCCACAGAGTTCAATTCCCGAGCTTTTCGTCCTGCACAACCGGCTCTTTCGAACGTCGCTTCCGCACAAGCACCACGTTCGCAACGCTATAGTAACCAAGGACTCTCACAGTCAGCTACCCTCCACACCTCTCAAAATGTCTGCAATCAACGTGGAAAAGGGCTCCGAAGCCGCTGTTAGCACAATCACCACCGCTCTTGGCAATGCCAGCCTCGATCAGCCTGCCGATGGCAAGGCCGCCGCCAACGAGGCAGCCTCAGCCAGCGCTGCGGAAGGCCGCCGCCTGTACATAGGCAACTTGGCTTATGCGACAACGGAGGGAGAACTAAAGAGCTTCTTCAAGAATTATCTTGTGTAAGTTCGATTTCCTTTTGATGTCTGAGGTGGCCCTTCATTCCCCTCTCGCCTCATGTCATCATTTTTGTCATTCTCCTTGCGTCATGTATCTGCCAAAACCATGGACTCGCTGCAATTTGCATCTTGCAAAGTGAGGACATTAGCCTCCAGCGTCGTTGGTATAAGTAGATTAGTCGACTGCAGCTGCTTTGCAGAAACTCATGCTGTCATGGATGGACGGATCATGATGTATCGCCCCCTTCCACTACGTGCCTTTCCTTATACCACAGTGCCGAGTCTGAATGAACTCCTTCTGCAGCGGTTCACTAATGCCCCATCTTTCTTAGGGAGTCGGTTTCGATCCCCAAGAATCCTCGCACTGACCGCCCCGTCGGTTACGCCTTCGTGGATCTGTCCACGCCCTCCGAAGCTGAAAGAGCCATCGTTGAGCTTTCCGGCAAGGACATTCTGGACCGCAAAGTGTCGGTTCAACTCGCCCGCAAGCCCGAACTTTCTGGCGAGAAGGTTGACATGACAAATGGCGACTCTCCGGGTCTGGAGGGTTCCCGTCGACGTGCTTCTGGTCGTGGTCGTGGCCGCGGCCGCGGTCGCGGCGGTCGCGGTGTTCGCGGCGGTCGCGCTGGCGTGAGTTCGCCCTTTGAATATCGGGAGTTTATTCTCATAGTGACGGCTGCTGATTGAATCCATTCAAGCAGGACGCCATTGAAGACAAGCAAGAGGCACAAATTGCCACAGACGCTACGGCCACTGTCACCTCGCAAGCGGATGGCACAGCAGAGGTTCAACCATTGAAGGACATCACAAATCAGATACAGAACAAGACTGACACAAACATGAAGGCGAAGAATCAGGTTCGTCCTCAGCGCGAGCGTCGCGAGCGCGGCCCGCCTGCTGATGGTATTCCCTCGAAGAAGAAGGTCATGGTGGCCAACCTTCCATACGACCTTACGGAAGAGAAAGTAAGTCTCCTGCTAGGTTTGCCACAAGGAAGAGAGCACAGATTCTGACGCCTGCCCCAGTTGCTCGAGTTATTTCAGGCGTACGAGCCTTCCTCTGCAAAAATCGCTCTCCGGCCTATTCCGAGGTTTATGATCAAGAAGTTGCAGGCACGTGGAGAGCCTCGCAAGGGTCGCGGGTTCGGATTCGTCACCCTTGCGTCGGAACAGTTACAGCAAAAGGCTGTGTCTGAGATGGACGGCAAGCAAATTGAGGGCCGTGAAATTGCTGTCAAGGTCGCTATCGACAGCCCTGAGAAGACCGACGAGGAAGCCAATGCTCCTCAACTGGACGGCAGTCAAGTTGAGACTGCTGCCGTCAGCACCGCCGCCTAAGCGAGCAATTTGCCGTCGTCAATCTTGACCAAGGGCAAGGAGTACGGTAGATGCGGGAAACTTTCCCTACCTGAATGATAACAACTTACGACGTCTTTTAAAAAAAATCCAAACATTAACTCTCACCCGGAAGGTTCTGCGTGTTGTTTCGCTATTTCTTGGAACAAGGCAGCGAGCGGCGTCAAAGTGCACGCTGTCGCCGATTTGGCTTGGGGCTGTAAGATAATACATGGTTTGAATGCAGGCCGTCTTGCTGAAAATACTTAAGTATGTTGGTGACAGCAAATTGTAGGGACTCAGGCCCCCCAAACGCCGGTCAATTGCTCAAAGTACCTAGGTACCTACCTAAGAAAGAGGGCCGAAACGTGCATGTATCGATTACTTTCTTGTGACATCGCGACCAGTAATCCATCGTCGACGGGCGTGTGTGACCTACGTTGTGTTCATGCGCTCCGAAGACGTTTTGTCAAGCTGCCAAACATCAAGTAGGCCGTTTAATTTGCTGGAAGCCTCCGCTGCGGTTGGGCAATCTTGTAATAGTATTCCAAGTTGCTTTAATACTTTAAGTACGGAGTACTCACAGTACTTTACGGAGTGCTGGAGAAAATAACGGGGCACTCTGTGCCCTTACCCGTTGGCGGGCGTCTAGTAATCCCCTGACTAGAATCACAGGCGCGAGCGGCCAAGACAGGGAGCGGCCTCCTGTATCCGAGCGGCGCGCGCGCGTCCCCTCGTCTTCCAACCGCCAACGAAGCGACGAGACATGCACTCTGCCGCATCTGCTCAGCGTCCTGCTTTTCGGATCGAAAGCCATACTCCCGAATATATTATTTGCAGTGCGCGTGTCGGACAAGTGGAATTACGGCCTGCTTGCCGCATCTCGTTACGCAATGGCGTCCAAGGCGATGTGGGAGGTCGATCCCGAGACCAGATCCAAGGTAAGTACTTTCTGCTTGGCATGCTCTACCCTTTTTGCTGGAGAGGTCCGATGCTCAGATCGCCTACACAGCTGGCCGCGTTACAGAAAGAATCTAGCAACAACGTCTGTTGCGATTGCGGTGCCCCGTCGCCTCAGTGGGCATCACCAAAATTCGGCGTCTTCATTTGCTTGACATGCGCCGGTGTACATCGGGGGCTCGGCGTACATATTTCCTTTGTGCGAAGCATCTCGATGGATGCGTTCAAGGCGACCGAGATAGAGCGCATGCGTCTAGGTGGAAATGAAGGCTGGCGAAGTTTTTTCGATGAACACGAGGACACCCAAATGCGCGGACTAACCTGGGACGACGCGACCATTGCCGAGCGTTACAGCGGAGAAGTGGGCGAGGAGTGGAAGGAAAGACTTTCGTGCAAGGTCGAGGGAAGAGAATACGTCCCTGGTGAGAAGAAGGCCGTTGCTGCAGCGCCTGTCAAGTCCACCTCATCACCAGCCCCCGGGGCGCAGAGGTCAGGATCGAGGACAGGCACGCCGCTCAGCCAGGTTGCAAGTCGAAATCAGAGTCCCGGTCAGAGTGGTTCTGGACCCGGGAGTAGAGCTAGAGTCGATGACAAGTATTTCTCTAAATTGGGGGCAGAGAATGCTTCGAGATCAGAGGATCTACCTCCAAGTCAAGGTGGCAAATATGCTGGATTCGGGAACACCCCAGCCCCAACAGCTGGAGACAGTCAGGGCGGCATTCCAAACTTCGACGAGCTGCAAAAGGATCCTATGGGGGCGCTGACGAAGGGCTTTGGTTGGTTTGCATCAACAGTGACCAAGACGGCAAAGACAGTCAACGATGGCTACATACAGCCTACAGCAAAACAGGTACGACTTATGTTCTGTCGCCCGCATTGTACTGGGACCACTTTGGCTGCGAACATCATATATTGACAAGAGTTTTCCTTCAAGATTGCCGATGGCGATTTCGCCAAACAGGCACAACTCACGGCTGCCCAATTCGCCAAGCAAGCTCAAATGGCTGGGAAGTCAGCTCAGGACGGCTTCAATCGTTTTGTCGAAGGCAACGAGGGCCGTCAAAGAGACGGTCTGCTCGACGAAAGCCGTAAAGACTTCTGGGACGACTTTGCGAGCTTAGGCGAACAAAAGAGGCAGACCAATAGCTCAATTGGCACCAGCGCAATGGGCATGGGCAAGAGGAGTAGTGTTGCCGCTTCAGCCTCAAAAAAGAAGGATGAATGGGACGACTGGTGATGAGCAAAGTAGCAAAGTACAGAGGAGTTGAGGGAGCGGATGTTAAAAAAGGGGCACGGCGTGTTCTTTGAGGCTGATCTTTCGATCGTTGTTTTGCATGACATCGTGATCTGGGCATACTTGCGCTATCTCATCTGTGCCAACATTGCCAAGGTCATTGCCAAGATCATGGCCAACAAGGCAACAGCGTCACGGGTGACAGCGAAAGATGCTGCCTAAGCAGTTGACAGGTACGATGATGTAGCGCTTGAGTCAGTTTTTGTCTGACGAGAAATCGCAGCTGATCAACTACTTGGGTACATTCAACCATCGATGTTTTTGGTAACACGTGATTGAGGCGGCCGAAGCCGGAGCCGGTCTTAGCCGGGTGGATTCGGTGCACAACAGCGACGGTCGACCTCCCCTGATCTCCTTGCGCCTCTGGGGAGTTCATTGCGATTCAAACAGCCGCCATGTCTGCTCTTCGGATTCTTGTGCCCGTCAAGCGGGTCATTGACTATGCAGTATGTAACTCACTCGCCGGTGCTCAGTCTCTCGCTCCATTTCGAGGCAAAGGTCATGGGCTAGAAGCTAATCAGAGCTCCTCGCGATCGAACCACTCAGGTCAAGCCCCGCGTCAACAAGGCACAAACCGCCGTCGAAACGGCCGGGGTCAAACACTCTATGAACCCGTTTGACGAACTATCGGTCGAAGAGTCAGTCCGTATACGCGAAAAGAAGCGAGCACCGGGCGGCGTCGAGGACATCTGCGCCATCTCCGCCGGCCCTGCCAAAGCACAGGACATTCTACGGACTGCTTTGGCGATGGGAGCCGACCGCGGCATCCATGTCGAAGTCAAAGAGGGCGACGACCTGGAACCCTTGACGGTGGCGAAGCTGCTGAAGAAGGCAGCCGAGGAGCAAAATAGCAATCTCGTCATTCTGGGCAAGCAGAGTATCGACGATGATGCTTGCCAGACAGGTCAGATGCTAGCGGGGCTGCTGGGTTGGCCGCAGGCCACGCAGGCAAGCAAGGTTGAGTTTGGAGAGGGCGATGCTGTGACCGTGACCAAGGAGGTCGACGGCGGCGTGGAGACGGTTCGCGCGAAGCTACCGATGGTCATCACGGCGGATCTACGACTGAATGAGCCCCGGTACGCCAGCTTGCCCAACATTATGAAGGCGAAGAAGAAGAAACTGGAGAAGAAGACTTTGCAGGACTATGGATTGGATAACGAGAAGAGGCTCAAGGTCCTCAAGGTCACGGGTGAGTCTTGGTTGGGGATTGCTCGTCCATTGTCACGGCATCGATGACTGCCATGGCGTGATTGGAACAGCCGAAGGCTAACAAACGTGCAGAGCCTCCCCCGCGACAGGGCGGTGGAAAGGTTGAAGATGTCGATGGCTTAATTGGCAAATTAAAGGAGCTTGGTGCTTTGTAGACGGGGTAAAGATACAGAGTAGGTTCCGTAGCGATACAATGTGTATACCGTCGATGTCACGGCGAATTGTAGCGTACCTCGTTACAAACTTTCTTGTTCACCCCATAGTGTATGACTTAGGAATGACGCACGGGTTCATGTGCAGATAGAGCAGCTGTCAAGTGCGCGCTTTATTTGAGAAAGATGGAGCACAAGGACAAATGGGGGCGGAAACGCAGACGCGAAAGTTTGCCGTCCTTGTTGGTCAATGTCTTCCTGCCGACAACACCTTGCCTCTTGGGATATTTGATCTGCACGAGCGGGACGAACCTAGCCGTCTGGGTAGAATGTACGTAATGATCGAGACTTGGACAGCCGTCACGTCACATCGGTGGTACTTGGGCATCACAGACCAGCTTATTGGCCGTGACGAGTTGCAATGATGAAATTCAGGCACGTACAACAATGGGAGCAGTGCATCAAGGACCTTATCAGCGATCGAACCAAGAACAAGCTCAGGGCAAGAGCCAAAGCAGGCTAGCCGTGTATCGTCTGCACGTCCGAGTCGAGCACCGAAAACCAAAACCAAAGGCTATCCAGCGACTCAGAGAAAAAAATGCTTCGCCCCACACCCCTAGGTTTCAGTGGCCAGTCCAGCTCCGGAGCTTCAGTGCAGTTGCACCCGGGCGGCAGGACGGTAGCGCACCTGGCGCGGGGGTCTCTAGCGTATGTCAGCACCAATGAGGAGCGCCTGTTGGTGGACCCCGGCCGCTTATCTGCGGGTGCATTTGCATTGATAGCGAGTTACAACTGCAAACAGGCTAGGCGACAGACTTTTTTTTTTTCCTTTCCCTCCCACTTCTCCCCTCCGCCTTGCATCATCTCGCGTTATTTTCCCCTCACCCGGCTGTCCAGAGCAACGATTCCCCACGTCACACAACAGCATCTCCCGCATACTTAAATCCACAGTTTGCAACTTTTTCCCCTTCTTCGACACCGAGAGCAATCGTGCCCTTCAAGCTTTTTGAAACCAATCAGGTCTTCCTCAATCCGCCCTTATGAACGGGCGCCCGTCAATCTTCACCTCTCAGGTATGAACCGCAATCGGCCTGCCGCACAGAATGCATGCATATCCACAATGTGACGGCAGCCTTTCTCCTTTCGAGACTTCAAGCTTGACGATCAAAACACCGCTTCTCTCCTCGTGCCTTTTGCATTTGTATCCCTTCCTGTTCACTCAGATCTTTTGCCAGACGATTGCAACTCCCTTTTATGAAGCAATGGAACTTCACGACGCTGACTGATTACTGACCATCTCTCTGCAGGACTATCTCTCCGGTTAGTCTTTCCATTTTTGATCGCTTTGCCGAAAACCCGCTATGGCCCGAACTGACCATTACTGTAGACCATCTCTGGAAGTCCCAGTCATCCTAGATTGCCCTTCCAGAACTTTATACATCGACAGATACCCTCATCTCTGAACATTCCTCAACTGCAACAAGATTGACATGTTCTCTCGATTGGCAGCCGTCCTCGCCAAACCGGCGGCCAAGCCCGCTGCCTCCTTTCGGAGCCGTCTGGTCATCCAGGCTCGAAACATCTCCGGGAATGGCACTGGGAGGACTGGCAAAAAGGTTCCGTTTAATGCGACCCGAGGCACCGCTCCTGCGGAGTCGGTTCCTGCGACCTTCACCATCCGAAATGGCCCTTTATTCAGCGGAAAAGCCTTCGGTGCCAAAACCAATGTTTCAGGCGAAGCCGTTTTCACCACGTCGCTCGTGGGATATCCTGAATCTATGACTGATCCGTCATACCGTGGTCAGATCTTGGTCTTCACTCAGCCCCTCATTGGCAATTATGGCGTGCCATCCAGTCAACGTGACGAATACAACCTGCTCAAGCACTTTGAGTCGCCTCACATTCAGTGTGCCGGCGTGGTTGTGTCCGATGTGGCTCTCCAGTACAGCCACTGGACTGCTGTAGAGAGTCTGGGCGAATGGTGTGCCCGCGAGGGTGTTCCAGCCCTATCTGGCGTCGACACCCGCGAGATCGTCACATTTCTACGAGAGCAAGGCTCCTCCTTGGCTAGGATCACGATCGGTGAAGAGTACGACGCCGATGAGGACGAGGGCTTCATCGACCCTGGTCAAATCGATCTCGTCAAACGCGTGAGCACCAAAGCTCCTTTTGTTGTCGAGTCTCCTGGTGCAAACCTGCACGTGGCCCTGATCGACTGCGGCGTTAAGGAAAACATTCTCCGCAGTCTGGTCAGCCGAGGTGCTTCGGTCACGGTCTTCCCGTACGACTACCCGATTCACAAGGTCGCACAGCACTACGACGGGGTTTTCATCTCCAACGGCCCAGGTGACCCAACTCACTGCCATGAAACCGTCTACAATCTGACCCGATTGATGAAGACCTCGTCCATTCCCATAATGGGCATCTGTCTCGGGCATCAGCTTTTGGCTCTGGCCGTCGGCGCTCGCACCATCAAGCTCAAATACGGCAACCGAGCGCACAACATTCCCGCGCTAGACTTGACGACTGGCCAATGCCACATCACCAGCCAGAACCACGGCTACGCTGTTGATGCGAGCACCCTCCCCAGTGACTTCAAGGAGTTCTTTGTCAATATCAACGACGGAAGCAACGAGGGCATGATGCACAAGACTCGACCCATCTTTTCTACTCAATTCCACCCAGAAGCCAGGGGAGGTCCCATGGACAGTGCTTACCTCTTTGACATATATCTGGATAATGTCCGACTTGCCAAGAGCAATGCACCGGTTATGAAGGACAATACTCCCACGCAGTTCATCCTTGACCTCCTCAGCAAAGAGCGTGTTGGCGTGGACCCCATCCCCCTCGCCAGCGCTGCATAGAGTAGTCTGCCTTGTTGAAGCGGCATTCATACCTTGACACATCAGTCAAGTTTTCTGCTGTTTTCTTTTTCCAGTCACGTCAGATGGCCAAATAAAATGATGATGATATATTACGCTTTACCAATGCCTATCGTGACCCCATAGCCTACGTGCTCTGAATACGTCAAGAACCATCAGCCGACCCTGGTCACTGGTCACCACAAATCCATTAGTACGACAAGGTTTAATCAGGAAATGCGACCAAGATGACTTATTATCTGCTTCTGCCTTAACGCCACATCACTGTTCAGTCGTCGACACGAACTTTTGCACCATATCGGCCCTGCATTATGCCATTCTCTCAACTAGTCATTAGTTACAGCTGTCAGGCTCCGCCTCACAATCACCCAAGCCCCTGAGACATCAGTATCGACGTCGATCTTCGTGCTCCCCACTGGGTATATACCGATCACTTCGTGGACGGTACGAGCCCATGTCGCCTCTCCTAGGCCCGCCGAGGCCGCGACCGCGGCCGCGACCGCGCGCGCCCCTCTCTCTATGCGGCGGACGAATACCCTCGAAGATTTCGCGGCCGCGGTCGACGAACGACTCGGCGTCTTCGAATGAGTAGCGGTTGAACTCGCGGCCGAGGTCTCGTGTCACGTCGCGCGTGTAGAAGGAGCGCATGTTGTTGATGCGGCGATGGGCGAGGTGTTCTGGCACGAGCGTGTATGCGATGACGGGTCTGGCGCGCGTGAAGGTCTCGTCGCCGGGGGGAGGTGTAGCGTCGTACGTCGCTGCCGGCCTTGACTGGTGGTTGGTGCCGTAATTGCCTCGGGGGCCGGTTGGGGGGGCGTGCTCGGAGAAGTGGCCTCTGGGACCGAGAGGTGCCGAGTTGACGCCCTCTGAGAGCATGGAGGGAGGGGGTTTGGAGTTGGCGGGCGCGGATGGAGGAGGAAGGGGAGGCCGCGTGCTGCTGGGGTCGGATAGGGATGTGGACACGAGTGTCGCCTCGATGGTGCTGCCGTCGGGACTGGGGTTGTAGACGACTTCCCAGCGCGTGCCGGGCCTTCTGGCCCCGCCGGCCTCTTCCAATTCGATCCAGGAGTCGATGTCCTGTGGGGGAATGAAGTCGATGGCGAGGGCTTTGCGGTTGCTCTCACTCGGCCAAACGCGGCCGTGCAGGAGCTGACGAACGCGCGATGCGGCCGACGTAGAGTCTAGTGCGACGAAGGCATGCGTGCGGATGGCGTCGAGGTAGAACTTGGTGACAACATCATCGGAAGCAGACGCGCCGGGACTAGTAGCCAGACTGACGATGTGAGCGCGGAGATCGGCCGGTCGCAATGGGCGCATGAGGTTCGTGATGCAAAGGGCAGATGTAGCTGGGTGTATGGAAGGTTCGACATGTCGGTCGAGGTCGACGTCCATATCCTGGACGCCGGCATCCTTCTGGATCGGGGCAGGCTTGGAGAACAAATCGTCGCTCGGCCGCGCTCGTTTGTTGCGCGCGACATCATCTTCGCGGGGCGGTGGGCTTGCAGAGCGACGCTTGCGCTTTTGCGCTTCGGCACTTTGTTGGGTCGCTTCTTTTGATGTGCCGTTGGTCTCTGTGTGACTAGATGGAGGGACTGGTGTTGTTTGTTCTGGTTGCGCAGGCTCAGCTTCCTGAATGGTTGGAGGTGGCTGCAATTCTGAACTTTCATTCAGCAGCTCAGACGCGGGCTCGAGCTTTGTTTCGGACTCGGACTCGGTCTTGGACTCGACGCGCGCCGCCTCTGGCGCAGTCGGATCAGATTCGGTAACCTCCGGAGGAGCTGGTTCCTCAGCAGGCGCATCCTTGATCACTTCGTCCTTATTGTCGTCGTATTTCGTGACTTGTGCAACGACATCACCATTGCTAGTTGGGGACTCGTCAACTTCGTCAGGTTGTGCATCACCACCAGCGCCCTGATCGGCCTCGTCCAGTCGTGCGACGAGCTCTGTCTTCAAGCCGTTCTGTGGGAGGCCTCGCCGCTTAAGCTCCGCCTTGAGATCGACGACTTTCAGTTTGGCCCACTCAGGCATGATGACGGTTGTTTGACTGCTTGGGAGGCAGTCTGACGCATCGACAATGGCGATGATTGGTTTTCCCACCCAACACTCTCACTTGTTTGCTTAGTTTGCGTCTTGACCAAATCAGCTGGAATTCAACGACGACCAGGCGGCGCAGAGCGTTGATAACCTCGAAATGGGAGAGTCGCGTTCGGCAGACGGAAAACTTGCTCGCAGTCGACAAAACTGGCGATGGGATAAGGTGGCCGAATGTGACTGATGCCTTCGTTGAGATGCAGAAGAAAGAAAAAGAAGGGCAAGCTGCTGCGAGTCGCGACAACGCGTGTGGCTGCAAGGGGATTGGCCGGATGATTGAAATGTGGGGACGGATTTCACGTTTCGCTCCATTTGTGGCAATAATCACTTCACCAAACCGCCGGAGTTAGAGCCAACCGCACAAATGAGCTGCTTGCTGTGTGGTCAAGGGGCATGTGGCCAAGGAGCGTGTTGTCATGAGAAAAGCATGCACTCAATGCGAGGCAAATCTCTACGCTCGCAGCTAATAAAGTAGCAATTGGGGTTCATTAACAGCTAATCTTAATATTTGGCCGTCATATGCATCCTCGGTAGGGAGTGGCTGCTGAATTTTATACATTCGGCCGAGTAACAAATCTTGGCAGAATCTTTACAAATGCGTCCTTTGGTGAAGCCCGATAGCTGCCTCGTTGTCATTGGAGCGCGTCCAAGATCAACGGCAAGAGGTATGCCTCCGTGAATTCCCACAAGTTCGTGCTCGACCAGCCTTGGAATGTGCCTCCATTATAGAATGTATTTTTCTGCCCGTTGAGAGCGTAGAGCTCTTTGTAAAACCCGGCCTTGATTTCCTCCGGGCTCACCTGGAAGTTAAATGGAGAATGGTCCGAAAACGCTGCCCATCCTGGCTCAGTTTGTGGCAGGCCATTCTCCATTTGCATTCGCAACAGCGACTGCATGGCATCTTCCTTGACATGTTCGACGCTCATGGCCGTCGGAGACCCGTACTGCATGATTTTGTGGCCGTCAACCTCAGTGCGACCGTACATGTAGGGGCCTGGCAGCCGCGGAACGGCGAACGGTTCTCGCGGCTGAGCAAAGAAGTAGGTAAAATTGTTGTCGAGGCCCGTGTTGTTAAGTACGCCAGCATAGTAGTTGCTGGTTGACCACTTGGCAAACAACTTTTGCTCCGTATCCGATAGATCGTAGGCCTCGAGGATATCGAGCGTTGGCGGGATAGCTGACACAAGCTTTTTAGCTACAACAAGTTTGATGCCATTGTGAGTGTCAACGACAACCTTGACACAGTCCGACGCGCTGCGATGCATGTGCATCGGGACACTATTCAGCAACACGTTCTTCTCTCCCAAGACGGACAGTGCGGCTCTATATAAAGCTTGGGTATCCCCGTCTTTCAGTTGAATGTAACCCGATTTCTGTGACTCGATGAGGTACGCGTCAATGTACTTGAAGACGTACAACATAGGTGTGTCCAACAGAGGAACTAGACCTTGATGCATGAAGCTTGTGTATACCATGGAGCTGATGTTGTACTTTTCGATAAACTTTTGGTAGGTCAAGAGCAGGTCGTCGGGGACTGAATCAGGTAGATCGTAGCCGGTCTTCAATCCTGGGTACTTGGCAAGCTGAGCTAAGTATGTGTCGAAAGCTTGGCCTATGACAGCATAATCGGGCAGATGGAAATTGCTCACTTTCCCGTTGGCGAAATCGATGAACTTCAGAGGGCCACCCGGAATACCGATATACCACTGAATATTCAAACGCGCAAGGTAGTCTTTAACAACCTTGACCGGGTTGAAGACAACAGCCCCATAGTTGATCGACTGGCCGCCTGGTGCCACATACGTCTCGCCGTGGCCGCCCAAGCAGCCTTTTTTCTCTATGACCACGACGCTCTTGCCACGATCTTTGAGTCTCACGGCTGTATACGTTCCGCTAGAGCCGCCACCAATCACAACCACGTCACGATATATGACGTCGTTCTCGAGGTAAGCCGAGGGGTCAAGACTGAAGTTGGAAGGCACTGCGCTAGCACTAGCCAAGAAGGCACTCAGCGCAGTCCAAGCAATACCGCACAGCATACCAGTTGAAGCTTGTGGTATTGCGGCTTATCCCGGATGAAGATCAAGATCGAGGGAGGCAAAAATGAGCTCCGCGAGATATGTAAGGTCACGAAGCGGCACTAAGAAGAGGAAGAAGAGGAAGAAGAAGAAGAACAAGAAGAAGAAGAAGAAGACGGGGAAGCTTATATGCAGCCAGTTCCGCCTTGGCTTCTATCGTGACAGCAAACATTGACAATAGGTCGAACCCAACAGTTTGACGCATTGTCAAGTCGGGACGAGCGGCGACAATAAGGCTCCTTGATCAAGGACATCAACGACAAGGGGCCGAGGCACCATGGTGAATATCGGAACAAAGCTCCACGAATGACGATGCGCATGTGGCGATTGCCATGACGGCAGCCAGCACAAGCGGACGTGGCGCTGCACCAAAAACGCAATTGGGGTTCTCGTCATCGCGCGTGAGGCACAGGCCCTCTCGACCCTGTCAGCCTGACGTTGCAATCTCCCGTCGGTGGCGTTGAGCTACCGGCTGGTGCGTTCGAATTGGGCAATGGGTGTGATGACAGGGAATGAAGGGACGTGCAAGCGCGGGGGACGTTTTGAGCGACGGGAAGCAGTTCGATGAATGTTGCACTCAAGCCGTGTGGTGGCATCGAAAATTGCACCTGACGAGCAGTCGAAAGAAGTCTGGTGCATGAAATACATGCATGTAGGTTCTCTGTACCGGATACGTGGGAATGCTTCTATATGGGGGCCGTTGGTTGAGGTATCATGCCGTCTCGGAGTACTTTGGGTGCAAATTGGCCACGCATGTGGAGGAAGGTGCCCCCGAATTTCTCCTGCCACCGCCACACATTTGCATTCTTGTACATTATTCACGACTTCACACAGATGGCCAGCAGCGAATGGCAGTCGTCAGCAATGCTCTCAAGGTTATGGTCTGCTCAATACATCGTGCGGCGTCATCCTGCTCGGTCTCTACGGCTCATTTCCAACCCAATGCCGTAGATTCGCGAATCAGCCCCCACCGGTAAATAATGATCACCACCAGCACCCCTGCCGCGGCCACCGGGGAATTCGATTCCCGACCATACCCGAACGGAAGCGTTACGCATGCTGCCAACACCTCGAGATTGTACAAAGTGCTGTACCAGCGATATGATAGCTCGTCATGCTTCAATGACCGCAAGAACATGATTCGAAGTGCCACATAGAGTGTGACGGCTGTCAGAATGGTCGAAGTCACAATGGACACATTGTCAGCTCGCTTCGCCAACACGTGATTGACGATGATGTGATACTACAGCATTCCAGTCAATAACGAGCTCCTCAATGTTAGTAGCCGAGAAGAAGTTGCCCAACTAACCTGGCAAAATAAGAGACCAAGAGCGCAATATATGCGACCTGCAGTGTCACTCTTGTCAGTGGCTGCAGCCATTCGTTCTTCTCGGGAAGTACGTACACAATGTGTCGCCGAGAAGGATAGGCATCGTACGACGTCCACAGGCAAGGTCTCCAGGAACATCTCGAAAGTCTTGTACCGACACTGTGAAATAGACCCATATGCATAGCGCCTTGATCCAATCCCAGCCAAGCTCACTGGGCGACCCCCCAAGTTTCCACGACGCCATAAGCTGAGCGGCAGTTCCTATACACATCGACAAGTCTTTTGCCGGTCCAAACTTGGCCGTGTGAAGCACGTAAGAGCTGAAAATAGCAAAGACCCAGAGGAGTGACCAGGGAAGAACACGCACGTAATAGCTGTACGCAAGATATGCAACCGTGCAAACCACATAGCGGGCTTTGGCGGCTTTCAGGGACACGGCTCCCGAGGAGATCGGACGGTCGGGTTTGTTGATCTTGTCCTCCTTGCTGCCGCTAATGTTGTTGGCGATATCGATATTGTAAGCATACAAAAACGCGTACAGTAGACAACCTGGAAACGCTACCCGTTAAATGGAAAATGGCCTTTTCTGTCACACTCAGCAGATGGAGGGGCTTCATTGCGACTTACTTGCCATAGTTGACGGCATCTCAGCTAACCTGGCTCCTCTGCAGAACATGGACGCCATGGTGAAGATGGGCACAGGTAGAAATGCGGCATCGAGATTGCTCTTCATAAAACGGTATGTCAACTTCGCTTCGTCGCCCGCCAAGCACAACAAAGCTGTGGCTGTCATCCCCTCAGCACCTTCATCATGCTCAAAATCTACATGAGCGGTAAGTCTCGACATGATCTCGTAGGACAGATCCAAAAGAAAGTAATCAACGAAGACAGGTTCACAGCACAGCTACGAAACCCTGCCGAGAAATAGAAGGCAATAGCACAACAGGGAAAGAACGACTGTGATGAAGGTGGCCACGCCTTTTCGAAAGATAACTCAGATGGAAGACTGAGTAAAATGACCGTGCGAACGAGGAAAACTTTTATAAGTCGACGCTGCCGATGGACAATGTTTGTTCTGATAACGTCGCCATTGGCGCAATCGAGGCGCTTCATGAAACACGCCGGGTCGACTACCCGTCATGCGATTTCGTCTCCTTCTCTCGTGTCTCTCATGGCATGCACATCGCATTGTTCTGACGTCTGCAGACAGGAAACAGTTCTGGTCGAGAGATTGAAGACCTGCAGAAGGACCTATAACAGGTGGCTTAGGCGTGCTCGATTCTGTATTGAACCAAGATTTCGCGTACCGTCGGGTGGAATCAAGTCGAATCATTCGGTTACGTTGGTTTGATAATTACAGATACTCGGATCTGCAAGAAGCCGTCCCAATTACTAATTCCAGTCCTGGTTTCGTGGCAGTACAATGCAGACCGGGCCAAATGCCGCTTGAATTTGCGTACCATTTTTACCCTTTTCACACCTGGAGTATCGTGTGCCAGCTTGCATCCTGTCATATAGAAGCCGAAGGTCCTTCATCTGGCTGCCTAATGTTATAGTCCATGTGGCATTCCGCGCCAATGCTATATATCCGTCAGTGGCTCATATTTGAAACTCCATCGGAACCTGGGACCGCTGATTGGGTACAAGTCTCATGTTGATCCGGGCGCCCAGACACAAACTATAGCCGGCAATAAAGGACTATATTACGACGAGCTCTCGTTATATCCAGTCATGGAAGAAAAGGCCCCCCGGCGCATTCCCTCACCCAAGCATGTCATGCAGTCGGCCCTTTCCTTTTCCTCGCCGATCTTGCGAGCTCGAGAACGTCATATGGGGCAGGATTCAAGGAGAGTATGAAAGGCGCTGCCGGCCTTGAGACTTCTCGAACCTATCGCATCGCAGATCGGCCCGTGTGCGACGATGGACTTAGCCTCTAGGGCACAAACGGCATTTACTCTGTGTCCTGCCCATTTCGCCTTTGCGCTCTTGAAATCACGCACGGGTAGATCCTTGGCCCTGATTTCACCGTCATGAACTCATATTGCGGGCAAATGGCCTGATTGTCGCCAATAACCGGATAAATTGAACGGCCTGGGGCAGCCAACTTTGCCGTTGCTGAGCTGATGCGACCCTGACCAAAACTTTGAGACCAACCTGTCTTAGACATGTGCATCAAAGTCACAAGAAATCAAATGTCAGACATCATCATGAGGTATCGAACCGTATGATCAGTGTCTTCGAGAGCCAGGCGATTTCAATCAGGGGGGTAAAGATGGAATGCTGCGCCGTTGCACGTTTGCAATCTGATACTTGCTTTCCTGGATGATTGTCTCAGCTCAACTAGCAACAAATGCAAATTTGGAGCTCAAGGGGCATTTATATGATAGAGATTCATACTAAGGTGACATACAATCTTGTCAACGTTGAAGGATATTATTTGATTGATCCCCCTCCCTCCAGCATTTTTCTCGTTTTCACTGCGAAAGAACGGAGTGAAATAGCAATTCGACACTCTTGAACAGATTCAGAGATCATTATGGGCGCCGAAAAAGGCAAACCTCTTCGAGTCCTGATATCTGGCGCGGGTATCGCTGGACCAGCCTTTGCATTCTGGATGAGTCGCCTCGGTCACGCATGCACCATTGTCGAGCGGTCGAGCAGTCTTCGAAGTCACGGCCAACAGATTGATATTCGCATGCAAGGTCTGGAAGTGATCCACAAGATGGGCCTTCTCAATGCCGTCCGCAACATCACCGTCCATCAGCCAGCCGTCCAATTCGTGGATAGAAGGGGCCGGTGCTGTGCTCTATTCCCCCCTTTCGAGCAAGGTTTTATCACTGACACGGAAGTCATGCGCGGTGATTTATGTAAGCTACTTGTTGACAAGACGAAGGAGACGACGGACTACAAGTTTGGTTTATCTGTGGCTGCTTTCGACGACAGCAAGGCGGACGGCGTGGTTGTCACCTTCTCCGACGGATCGTCAGAATCGTATGATTTGATTGTCGCGGCTGAGGGGCAGAATTCGAGAGCACGAAAGGTCATCTTGACAGATGAGCCGGACCCGTCGACGAGCTTAGGAGTCAACATTGCCTTTTTCACCATTTCTAGACAGCCCGGAGATGGCGACAATGCGAGTGTGTATATTGCCCACGGCCAGAGGGCTCTTGTCACACGATTTCACAGCGCGACCCATGGCCAAGGATACTTTTTCACCATGGCGAATTTTGAGAAGCTTAAGCAAGCGCGAAAGGCAGGAGTTTCCCAGCAGAAGGAGCTCTGGGCCAGCACGTTTCGAGGTACGTAGCCCTCGTGCCTTTTCCCCAGAAATATGTTCTCGATGTAGTTGAACTGCTGCTGACATATGGAAATATGCTGGTCACAGATGCTGGTTGGCAATCGGACCGACTGGTGTCCGAAATGCTCCAATCAGACGATTTCCACGTCCAAACATCTGCGCAGATTCGAGCCAAGACCTGGTCAAAGGGGCGAATTGTCTGTCTAGGCGACGCAGGCTACTGCCCAACATCTTTCACCGGCATGGGCGCCAGCCTTTGCCTGGTGGGCGCTTACGTTCTCGCCGGTGAGATCTCCGAGTCCCCGGGGCGGCTGCATGCCGCCATGGCACGATACGAGGACGTACTGCGGCCGTTAGTCGAGGGCGCGCAGCGAGTTCCTCTGGGTATACCCGCCCTGATGCACCCCAAGAGTCGATGGGCCGTCAAAATGCTCCAGTTCGCACTTTGGGCTGTCAAGATCTTGGGGCTAGAAAAGCACTTGCAGCGCTTTGTATTTAAGAAGGTCGACTGGGAACTGCCGCATTATCCCAAGCTGGAGACGTGAGGATCTGGTTCCTGGGGACTGATTTGTATAATGGCATAAATTGTATCCTAGACTCGGGCCTCGATGGTATTCTCTTCTTGCACTCTTCAAGATTGTGATCATGGCGTTACTTCTCGACAGGAAATGCTTCTGATCGACGAAAGTCGGTGGCTTCCACGAGAACCACTGCCCTACCAGCTGGGGAGGCATTGAAGTCAGCAACGATGTAGCACGTAATACGACGCAGAGTCGGCGTGGCTCAAATGCGCGCCCCTGCACAAGAAGTTGTCAACGAAAGAACCATCAAGGACACGTTGCCATGTTCCAGTCTCTGTGACCAAGACAGGCAACACAATCGTCACCTGCCTACATCGGCGACACAAAGCAAACTCCCACAGCATTGCGTGCCATTGCATGATCTGTCCCCTCCTGGCGTCATATCTGAGCCCTTATCCCCATTGAGACCAGAATGACGAGACAAAGTTGCGATGCGCAGCGTAGTATCCCAGCTAGATGGCCAGCCCGTTCCCACACGCACCTCCTGGTCCGAACCACGCGCACATGTGTGTTCACCCATGTGGGAACTTTTCCAATGCAACACGGCGTGTTTGCTTCTCTGACGAGGAGAAACGATCCTTGGCTGCGTCCCGGTATTACGGCATCGAGAAGATCCCAGCAACATGGCATTCTGCCAGAGTACAATCCCCCGGCTCGATCTTGCCCTCGCCCAAGACGTAGCCAGCGAGACCCGGTTTCTCATGCAGCTACGCCATGCCATTACGAACATCGGATTCCTCTACATTGACAATCACGGAGTTCCGGAAACACTCATCGCGCAGATCATCGACGCCTTACCAATCATCTTCGCTCTCCCGCCCGAGGCCAAAGCCCAATCCGCGCTCGCCAAGTCGCCGCACTTCCTTGGCTACAGCAACTATGACTCGGAGATGACAGCAGGAGTGCTTGATCACCGAGAGCAATTCGAGTTTGCGACGGACCTGCCCGCCACGTGGACACCGGGAAGGCCCCTGTACGAAAGACTACGGGGGCCCAATTCTGTTTGTTTGCTCTTCTGCTAAGATCCATCTCGAACGAGTGATAGCTGATCATCTGCTTCGGAAAGTGGCCGTCGGCTTATCCGGCAATTCAGCCGCTCGTGGAGTCCTACATCGGGGAACTGACGGCCCTCGGCGACCGCTTCTTGCGCCTTGTCGCTCGAGCGCTCTCTCTGCCGGCCGAGACGTTCCACGCCTTTCTCTCCGAACAACACCGCCTAAAGATGGTGCACTATCCTGCGCTGGGCGAGTCTGGCACGTTGAGGCAAGGTGTTGGTCCGCACAAAGACTCGTCTGGCTGGTGGACATTTCTCCTGCAGGCGTCGCCACCCCATGTCAAAGGACTGCAGGTCCTCGACAGACGTGGCCGCTGGATTGATGTCCCTCCCATACCGGGAACTTTGGTCGTCAACGTCGGTCAGGCGTTCGAAGTCATCACGCACGGCGTGTGCAAAGCGACTACGCATCGTGTGCTGGTCGGCTCTGAGGAGCGGTTCAGCGTTCCCTTCTTTCAAGGGGTACGGTGGAACTTGTCCAAGGAGGAAGCCTGGGCAGCGCTTGCTGAGAATTTTGGCAAGGCCGAGTTCTTGACAGAGAACGAGGAGTCACATGAGGCGAGGGAGGTGGATTCTTCCTTCATGAAGGGAAAATATGATACATGGGGTGAAAGCCAGCTGAGGACGAAGATCAGAAGTCACCGGGATGTCGGACAAGCTTTTTATGCTTCCGTCTTTGATGGGTATGTCAATGATGACTGAATTGCTTACTAGGCAGCAGTAGTGAAAGATGCATTCTGGTGACTATGAAACAATCTCATCTGCATATTTAGTCTCATGCGTGTTACCCTCAATAACGTCAATTGTAGGTTTTCGTCTTGAGTCCCTTCACAACGTGATACTCCTCCTTAGAACTCAGGGCTTCATCGTAAACAAGTTTAACCCGTGCCTGAATCCATTCGCCAGCAGTGATATTCGCGGCGGCCACCTTGTCCTCTTCATCGACCTTGTACCCCAATCTCTCAAGCACAGGGCTCTTTACGACCTCCAACTTCATATCGCTGTCCGGCCGCACAAAATACAGCACGCCCAAGCGGTCCTGTTCTGCTTGATCTGGCGGAGGAGTGACGACACGATGGATGGAGCTCTTGAGGAAGCCGCGTGTCACAAGGTCCAAACAGTCCGCCACATTGACCGTGATGCTGTCCCTGAATGGCTTAACCCATCGCCATTTGCCATCAGGCGTCCACACCTGCAAAGCCGCCACCGGCTGACGAAACAGAAGCGTCAGGCTTCCAGTGTCAGTGTGGCCTTTGACCCAGACGTTACCCTTCTTCTTGTTCGTGGCAGCGTCTTCACTGTTGTACTTCATGTACCGAAGGCTGCAATCGGACAAAGCGTCGTAGCGATGGGTGCGGGTGAAGTGGTCCTCTGGCAGCTCGAGCAAGATAGCGAAGAGCACGAGTAGCTTCTTCGCGATTTGGAAGTGTATGTGGCGGACGAAGTGCTCGGTCGCCGACATGTTGTACCGAACGATGTCCGGTTGAGGCCGCTGAAGTTCTGGGATGAACTTGGGGATACTATATATCTCAACATTGTCCGGAGCCCTAGAAACCGCTCCCTACCCATCATTCAGAGACTTTGAAGAGCATATCAGAGCATCAGGGTCGCTCTGTATGCATAGCTATTGGGGCCACTCACAACGATGCCTGCTGGCTTGTACCCATAATACTTCCCATGGTCCAGGTCAGCGCGATATTTCAGCTTCTCGTCCAATGGAAGCTCGAAAAATGCTTTGCCAATGCCAAACTGTTGGTCTACTTCCTCTTGCGTCAGGCCGAAGTTGATGATGTAAAAGAAGCCAATAGTCTGCATAGCCTCGAACAACTGCGCCGCCAACGCCTGTTTCCCCCCGGGCTCATCGAACGTAGAAAGGTCGAGCGTGACGATATCAGCCCATTCTACTGATCGTTCCTTGAGCATTCTGTCTGGGATGAACGTGTGGATAGGGCCATTGGCTCACATTCGTATGCCGTTTCCTTGACCTGCTTGTACGTGGGCAGAGTCAGGCGACTGCCAGCGACCGTCGCAGATTGTACAGACGCGGCCATTCTCAAAGCTATGCCAGCGGCAGGACAAGGACGCCTTGATCGGTGATGAGCGACAGGACAGGATGAAGAAGAAGTGCGAATGAGCACACTCTCCAAGATGCTTTCTGATCTTAGCTTACTCATGGGTAATGACGAGAATTGAAGAGGGAAGTAAATAATGTCGTCGCCTAGCCATCAAACCCCTGGGATGAGAGAAAATACCTCAACGCACGTTTGAGACTCGCTTTGACCGAGACTGTGCGGAGGTGGCGACAAGTGGCAAGCTGCATGATGCTGGGTAAATGTAACCTCTCTTCCCCAAAAACTTGGAGAAATGATACCGATAACTTGCACTGATGGTAAATGTGCCACACTTTCCTGGAAGAAGATAACATAACGGATAAGCAAGCCTTAGTGGACCGCGTGTCCGCCGACTTCGCGTGAGCGTATCATATGACCGAGTCGGGAGATTACACGACTCCGAACAGCGGACGATTTGTATGTCGCTCTGTCCAGTTCAGAGTACAGCACGTGCATGATGTATGTTGAAGAAGCAAGGGCATCGAGGACATCAAGACTGTACGCCGTCGGCAATTTATCTGATGTTCTCGGTGGCAGGTTGGCCTCCGCCCTCTGATTTTTTATTTGAACGTAGAAGTATACTTGACAGGTACAGATGGTCAATTCGCAATTCAGGCTGATCTCCCGCCGTGTCCGCCCTCACGGGCACATAAGCAGATGACGGCAAGCTGCCTCGCCCTGCCTACACGCTTTTTGTGTATGCTATCGTCAAAATCTGCTGAGGTAAGGTTCAAAGATGGTTCTGTTCAAGAATGCAGCGGATGCAGCTTCGGACCTTACGGTAGTCCGGACTGTTCTTTTCAAACTTGACTAAGTCGGCATGAGCTCTCTGAACAGGAATTTTATGTTGCGAACCAACAATTTCGCGCGGGCGGCTATGGGTCGCCGAGTTCTTGTCCACCAGGATCACCGGTTTCCCTGTCATGGACAGACGGCCGTTCACCTGCTTAATGTTTAGTGAGAATGAACCTTGTGACAGGGGAGGGCTGACCAACGCGTTCAGCGGTGTTGGACACGCATGTCTCGTAGAAAGAGTAGATGACGGCCCGGTCGGGCCCGAAAGCGATGGGAAATGAGCGAGCTTGAACCTTGAGAAGTTGGGAATCTACGCTTAAGGATTCAAGAAGGTCCAAATTTGGCTGTCCTCCAATCATGGACAGCAGAGCACCAGTTTCCATGCCGCGATTAGGAACGCCGAAAAACAGTAGTCCAATCGTAGATGAGAGTATCGAACCATCCTCTTTTGCCTCGTTTTCCTCGGCCAGGCCTATCACAAGTTCTTTGACCAAAAGTCCTCCAAGACTATGGCAGATGAAAATGATAGGTTTACGAGGGCCTCGAGAGCGAAGGTCCCGCAGGTGCAGTCTCAGATCTAGCGAAAGGTCCTCGATACTCTGAAATGAGGTACTGTTGTCGACTACTGCTTCATAGCCATACAATAGTATACTGAGCCCGCCGCGACCAAGATCGGATTGCAACGAGTCGGCCAACCACATGTAGTCACCTTTCCGTTGCTTGAAGGAAGCGTACGCGTGCCCTCCAAGTCCATGCACAGCGATGATGCTATGATATGAGTATGAGAATGACTGAATCAAGCGGACGAGACAACCGCTTGGCAAGCGAAAGGACGGAGAGGTGTGACTCACTCCACGCCAGCGGATTCAGGCAGCTCTTCAGATCTGCCGACCTTGGTAAAGCCAAGGAAGTCAGTATCGAAGTAAAGGGCAACCATACCAGAGGGCCGCGCAATGTTAATGTCTAAATCGCGTAAAGTCCACGGTTCCGCAGGAACATTCAAGGTCCAGCGACGGCTGTGTTGTAGCCCCCCTATGACGCCCATCGATGCACGGAATGAGACGATGGCCATACAGGCGTTCTCGCAGGGATCTGTACAAAATGATTCCACGTGCACGCAATCTTCAGAGATGGCCATAGCACTTGTGATTGCTTCGACAAAAATTTCCTGATCGAATGAGGTTGGAATGCCCTGAACTCGATAGACCTTGGAAGAAGACGATTGTTGGTGCTTGGTGGCTTTCAAGTTTTCTGGGTGCTGGGCAACGGCAGTTTGGGGAATTTTCGGAGGCTCTCTCGAGCACGAGACACTCGAGACGACCTGAAGCAGGAACTGATTTACAGCTTCATCGTGTAGCGCGGAGAAGTCGCTGTCGGCTATTGACTGCCCAATCGGCGTCATGCCATCGAATCGCATGGGATCATCTGGCGACCATGGTAGGTTCCTCAGGCTCCAGGTGACCAAGGCTCCCTCAACCTTGGCTTTTGCCTCGACAACAGCCATGAAGGGGTCGGAACACGTAACGACGACACAGAAAGGGATGGCATCGGTAATGCCAGCCTTGCTTCCGCGAGGCTCACTAACGTTCCACGTCACTTGATGCCAGCTCGACTGCGACTTGTCCTGCCAGACGGAGCTACTGATAGAGTAGTCCTGAGACGACCACAGGGTCACATCCTTTGAGGTTGTGCCAGGATCTTTGGGAGGTGGACTGCCACGGATGTTTCCTGCGGGACGTCGATTGCTTCTCGGCCATATCGATCGAATCACGGGGTACGCACTATTCGGACTGTTGGGCCTAAAGTCGATGAACAGTTCGGCACTCTTAAAACGAAAGAGGTCACTCTTTGCGCGTAGGGTTAGCTGCATAACCAGCAGGGCGGCAGGGTCCCCTTCCCATGTTCCGTAAGTTAGACAAGAGACGGTGCCGATCATGCCACAGCCAAGAAGCTCGACATGCGTGATCTTGGTACGTGTCTCCGTGTCATTGAGGTTCGACTGACCCAGGGTGGATTCGCCAGGATCAAAATCAAGTGGACAATACCGTGCGTCCAGGCTGTGATGGCGGCGATTCGAATTCATGAGAAGAGGATGGTCTTGCTCGCGTTGAGCCGTATCGGAGGTGACTCTCCCGAATGACCATCACATTTGACAGGACACGACAGGGATTACTTGATCATGCGGTGCGGGGACACCATTTTCACAAATAGCATGCAGCGATGGCTGGGTCTAGACAGACCTTCAGCCGCAGGATCCAATCAGTCGTGTCTCCCTGCACCTGCTTATGTATCTGCATATCAGCATTGGCGCTGATCCCCCCGCGCCGCCACGATTAGGACATGAATTTGCGCACACCATGACGGACGAGCCACACTGCCAAGAAGACTGGCAGAATGCTCTCGCTCGTAGCCGCTGGCTCTCCGATCGCGCTTACTATGCCAAAGCTATCGAACTGCTTCGCGATACCTTGATCCGCATCACCGGGCGGGATAAGCTCGAAGCAACGCTGGAACTCTCCAACGTGTTGAGAAATCAAGGGTACCAGCAGCAGGCTCTCAATGTACTCAAAGACGAGCTCGCGGGACACGCAACCTTCTCAGAGACCGCCGAATCGACGCCTCTCCTGATGCAAATGAAGATGGAGGTTTGCTGGCTAGAGCCATTGATGTCCTTGTCGTTCAGGACGTCCCTCGTCGAAGCAGACGACATTCGGTCAAAGACAGGAGATTTCGAAGGTTTGAAAGGGCTCGAAACTGCGAGGGTGAGAAAGAACTTTGCTTGATTTGTCTTTAAAGGCTTGCCCCGTACTGATAGTTTGTCGCCGTCTGTAGATCGAAATTGCGTGTTCTTATGCGAAGCTACGATTCATCTCGAGCCAATACCATAAGCCCACAGCAGCGGAAGAGCTCAAAGCAATCATTGATTGGATGCCCGCCGTCTTTGACAATCTCGTTCGTGAGGGACTTCATCGCGAAGCATACAAATTAGCTCTTGCGTATGGATCTTTCATCACGGATGCAGCCGGCACGGCGACGTCGATGGCATTCGACACATGGCATCAAATGGTGCGAGTGATCATCTCGACAGGCACAGCTTTGCAAAAAGCGAGCATAATAACGCAACTGATTGGCCACCCGTACAACAACCTGGACGATGACGATACCTCTAGCTTAATGACCACAGCTATCGGTATCTACAACGACGAGGGCCACGTAACGGGCGCCATGGACATTCGATGTCAGCGAATCAGTCGCTCGATCAAACAAAACCACAGGAATCTCACCGAAGAAGTCCTGGATGAATTCAAGGGCTATCGGGATAAGTATACGGAGGCCGATGCACCCGCCGCACAGCAAGTCGCGACCGAGGCAATTGTTCGCCATATTCCCTCCTGGCTCGCGTTTGAGCTGCAAATGGCGCTTTGCCACGACCTTGTCCGACTTGCAGCTCATTCCGGTTGTGTCATCGTCGAGAAGGCCGCCGTTTCTAACATCATAGCTAGATGGCTGACAAGATCGGGACTGGCCCCCCGAGTCGTGGAGGCAACAGAAGCCCTCGATGCTGAACTCATGGGCAGCGATTGCACGTTTGTTCGAGCTTTGACAGCAAATTGCGCGGCACAAGCTTATCTTCAGCTACATGACCCTCGGAAAGCACTGTACTGGGCAGATAGAACCGTAGACCTGTGGCAGAATGAGTTTCCTAGCCATAGAGCCGACGCTACAAATCTCGTTCTGCAAACCAAGTTGGCTTTGTATGAGAAACAGTGCTGCGACGCGCAAAGCGTTATTTCCTATGCAGAAACCGAAATACAAAACGATGTTGACAGAGGTCTGCTTCTGCACGCGCAGCAAAAGAGAGAGATGATCGCCGGACAAATTGCCATCCGTGAGTCTGACGTCGGCCGTGGCTGGATCGTCAAAACGCAGGAAATGATGGTAGCAGCTTTGAAGGTGGAATCCGAAGAGTCCGACATGCGAAAAGCGGCCTTGTGTCAAATTGAGGCAGCTCGGCTTGGGAGCGCCCTCAAAGACGCAAGTGCGCAGGCTTGGAAGCCGATCATGACTTATTTTGAGAACGCAGTCGTCCTGTACATGCAACATCAACGATTGATTGAGGCCGCTAATACTCGGTTGATGCAAAGTCGAGCCGTTTTTCGGCAATTTGGGCTCTCTCCATCCATAGCGCAACTCCAGCGATGCTTGGAGCTCACAGACGTGGCTCTAGACCTATTTGAAGCGGTCGGCAACCTGACTTTCATGGCGATGGCTACGTATTTCAGGGCCTCAACGATCCTCACGGCATGGCTGTATGGATGGTCAAAAGGTGAAGTGGTACTCATTGCGCTCAATGAGGCCGAGCAGGCCTGCGCACGCCAACGTTCTGACTTTGACGTCTTCGCCGGCCTCGAGGCCGTGTCGCGCAGACAGACGTTCACCTCAGACGACAACTTGATAAAGACATACCATATGGCCTTTCAAGTCTGCCAAGAGGAGGGTCGTGCCAAAGAACTTTGGGAATGGACTCAGAAAGCCAAGGCGCGCAGTCTGTCGGATCAATTGGGAATCGACAGCAGGGTACCGGCAGATATTCTGAAGGAAGCCATGCAGTCCTCATCGTCTCGTGAACTGATCGAGAAAGAGAAGGAACTATACAATCTGATCATAACCAGCCCCGAATTGTCACGTTTAGCGCTTCGCGCGGAATTGGATATCATCCGCCATCCAATGCAGACGGACTCGCTCCTGCGGAGCATATCGGATGTGAGAAATGGCATACCAGTGAAATTCGAACAGATCAAACTGCTGGCCCGACAAATGAAAGCGGAGTCCTCAGGAAGGGATGTTGCTTTTGTTGATTGGCTGGAGTATGATGGTCGCTTTTGGCTCATGGTTTTGAGGAGCGACGACAACTTGCCGACAGCGGTCCAGTGTTCGATTTTACCGCGCGAGGTCGTTGATTGGAAGAAGGAGTGGCTTGACGGTGAGCCCGGGCAGCCTTCTGCATTCGAGGAAGATAACGTTCCAGAGTCAGAATTCTGTTTGAGAAGCCTCGATGGCTTGGTGGCGCCATTGGAAGTCTTGACAAAGCCGGGAGACCTTTTGGTGTTCTGCCCGACCGGCATATTACACTCAATCCCCCTGCATGCGCTATGGTTGCCATGCGATACGCTGATACTTGATCGCCATCCAATCGTCTACAGCGTCAGCCTGACCACATTTTGGCAATGCTGTAGCCGCACGAGTGGCTTTCAGTCCGCATTACCGCGCAAAGGATCACCTTCAGAGCAAGTACATCAAAGACATGAAGATGATTGGTTGTTCTCTGCAGTCTACGAGCCCGCAGAAGGTCGATTTTTTGGACCCAGCGAGCGAGAAGCCGTCTACAAGATGACCTCGGACCTCGCTGCCGACTTTGGTGTCACGTCCGCCACAGGACTCGAGGTCACCCGAGCAAATTTCCGTAATTCCCTCGAGCGAGCGCGCTCTCTCATGTTTTTTGGTCACTGCATTCTCGATCGCAACAACGTGATTGAACAGAGCCTAGAAGTAGCCGACGGCAAGCTTGTGGTTCGAGATATCTTCAGCATGAAGCTCAAAGCCCCTCACATCACCCTCATTGCGTGTGATTCGGCATCACAGAGTATTTCGGCGGGTGACGAACCACTGGGGGTCGTCACCGCATTGCTTTGTGCGGGCGCCGGATCGGTCTTGGGCACCATTTGGCCAACGGCATCCAGAGCCGGCCGTTGCTTTGCACGAGAATTCTATGGCTTACTTCGGGGGGAAAACGACCAGTTGTCATTTGGTGTCCTCGACCTCGCCGAAATGACGCGCAAAGCCGTGCTGGCGATCCGGGATCAACGGGAAACGAGACAGCCCTACCACTGGGCGGCTTTCGTCTTGCACGGCTCATGGGCAATGTACCATTCTGCAAAAGCTGCCGAAAGCTGCGCGAGTACTGTTGACCGATGACTCTATTGTACTGTCTGCATGCCGAATCTCCGTATGAGGTCGATGAACCGAGATTGCGATCCTTACCGACCCTCGAGAAAACCCGAGCTATCAACCTTGGTCCAATGTCTTCTTTCGTTGGCGCCGATCTCGCAGGGCAACCTTCCATTCCTTGGCCATCTTGTACACCAGCAAGAAGGCCAGAGTCAACAACAAAGTGCAAGACACAACAATCGTCGCAACGCTTGTCCACAGAGCCAGCGCGGTCAGGCCACCGTCAGTCTTTTCACCCACAGACACAATGACTTGCAGCGCGCCCAAAATCACGGCAACAATGGCGAACAGAAACACGGTCGGATGGAAGAAGCGTGCAAAATAATCGCTGTACTGGTAATCGACTCGCTGGAAGTAGGACTTGCCCAGAAAAAAGGGCGCGTAGAAGTTGAGGCGCGTCAGACGGACTTCCCCGTAGCTGTAACGTAGCGAGACTTGCGCGTCATCCACGCAACTCAACTGCGCGGTAAAGGCGCAGAATTGCTCCCAGGTAACTTGTGGCGGCACGAGACACAGATGGGGATCTTGTGCGATGCGGAAGTCGGACTCGTACTGTATCAGGTAGTAGTACGTTCTCAGGAAGCCTAGCGCTGCACGTCGAGCGCGTCCATCATCGTCGTCTGTGTCGCAAGAGAGGAAGTTGGTCCAGAATGCATGCGACGTGAGGTATCGCGGGATTGGTTTGATGAAGATGCGGTCCTGGATCCAGACCAGGTGCAGCTTCGGATCCTCCGTCACGATGATGTTGCGCCTCTTGACCAGTTGTCGGTGCAGTGGCGATATGTTGCGGCTGTCCTGTTTGGACATGCACCAGAGTTTTTTGGCGATGCGGTCCAGATCGTGAGAACAAAAGTCCCGGACCAGCATGCTGCGAATCCCGCTCCTGTCTTGTAGAGAAACGCGCGGGCGGGAGGGCACATGACGACCTGTCGAACCGTCACCCAACTCGTGCGATAACTCATCTTCCACAGCGAAGGGAGCTTCGAATGTACCATCCATGATCATGGTGGATTGTGAGAGTCAAAGGGGCATAGGTTCATTAAATTTGGTATTGGAAAAAGCAACGGGATGAAGATGCCATCGATCAGCGAGGAAGCGGCCCTCTTGTACTCGAGGATACACGCATTGTGACGTCCGCCTCGCGCCTAGCTTCTCGACTAGGACAAGCATCATGCAGCTGCTGCAGGTGATGATGTCTGTGTCCAAGTCTGGTTGGCTGTTTGTTCGCTTACGTGGGATCGGGTACTTACATGCAGCCTCACAAGTTCCGGAGTCTCGTCTAAGAAGAGGTCAAGGTTGAAGTTGAGGCAGCAAATGGCCAAGCCTCCGTGGGGGCGAGTTCTCAGATGAGGCCGAGGAGGCCCGACCCGGGCCAAAGTGAGGCTATACGCACCGGCATCAATGAGGCGGGGGGGCATGGAGGAAGCCCATCGCCTCGGCGGGGAATGACGAAACAATGAAGATGTCGCAAGCCACACATGGTTGGGCTTGTAATCCTCTTACCGGAGGCTGCCGTTCTGACGCCGAGCAACAAGAGTGTTGGTCCAAATGAGTAGCTTCTTGCGACGAAGACGACTCCAGTCTCGTCATAATAAACAAATCGACAAGTCACTCGCATGTCTCTCCACTGAGGGACCAAAGTGGCACAATGAACCCATGTACGATAGTACAAGCTGAGGGGGTTTGTTCGAGAACAGCAGCTGTGCAGACACTCGTTCTGAACATTAAGCTCCCCCGGCAGCCGGCAAAAGCTCATGTCTTGCCAAAATGCACCAAGATTGCGCTGCCTGTCTTGTATGTATGGTGAAACAAATGCGAAAGGGTCATGGCGGCCCATCATCGTTGCTGCAATAAAATATTCAATAAAAGACGAGGATGTCGAGGGGTATTTCGGTCTCGTCGATATAACGCCGGTCTCATTTTGTCTTGGCAAGATCCAACGTTGATGGCTCATAGCACAGCCCAGAGACAGAGAATATATATAAGTAAGATGATGGCCCGGTACATGCTGCTTGGATTGTCGAGCTCGGCCTCACTGCAGCACATAACACGCTCTAGCTTGTGCATTTCAGTTCCCAAGCTTTCAAGTCCATACCGAGATCACTTCATCTTTTTTCTGTTGCAAAGATGCGCTTTCTCTCCGCCGCACTGGTTGCATTTGCCTGCATCCAGAGCACAATGTCACAATTCGTCCTCCTCGACGACGACGAACCTGGCATAGACTTGCACGGCGGAGACGTCACTTCGACTGCATCCTCTACAGAGGAGGACGACGACGAGATATCTCACCCGTACCCGCATGAACACGACGAAGAATGCGGCGATCGCGGCGTCATGAGGATCGCGCAACGCGAATTGCCCCCAGGTGTCGACTCGAGCAAGATCCGCAGATGTCTGCACCACCCCGACTACAAGACATACAAGCAAGGCAGCGTCAAGTCCCCCCTGCTGCATGGGCGGGAATGGTATGACGGCGAGAAGTTCAGTTGCGCCAAGAAGGGAGACACAGGTCACTGCGTGAAAAGGTGTGGTCCGAATACAGAGTTTTGCTGGCTGGCGGAACAACACGGGATAGGAGAATGGGCACGCTGTACGCAGGAAAAGGATTGCAATACGGATCTGGAGTGTGGCGAGAGGATGTGTCCTGGGGAACACTGTACGTGCTGAGCTGTGACGGATTGCGATGGATGATGCTTGATGAAGATTGCGAGCGAGAAATCGAAAAGTGGCACCAGCGGCAAACACCAAAAAGTGACATGAATATTTGCTGATGTTCGGTAACACCCCACACACAGCCTTCACCCTGCAGTGATGTGCTGTGGATTTGTTTTTGATTGATGCTGACACTCGTCGGTGGTGATGACGGCCACATGCCTTTGTGTCGAGTGAACGTGAGGTACTCGTGTAAAGGGTTTCAGGCCATGGTAGCGACTCGAGAGCCGGCCGGTCCTTGTGCGAGGACGTGATGCGCGCATGGGTGGATGAACGATGCGGAGGAGGAGGGAAAACCCGCGTATCCACATCATAATGATTATTATGCGAACATGCAGGGACCAAACAGAGCCACCAGCTTCTGACTGCCCCTTTGGCCCAGCCTGGCTGGCTACTTGCTGCCAGGCGCAGCAACCGTTTCAGGCGGCAGTGGCGAAGAAGCACCTGTTGTTGACCCCTGGCATCTCGCATAACGTCTGGCTGGCATCACCACGCGGCCAATGTTTGGCCTACGACTGAGATCACGATTGCGCAACAATGAAACGAGACGCCACGAATGCCACTGTTAATTACACCGACCGAAAAAAGCTTGCACACTCGTCGAGCCATGCATGCCGATTTCCCGATGTTTCTGGAGGAACGAACATGTTCGTCAACGAAACGAGTCAGTTGCGCTCCGATGACGAACGGTCACGTTTCCAATTCCTCTCAACTTCGTCCATTCAGATCCAAGAATTTCTTCCCAAGACTTTGCCGACTGGCCGTCTGAAAGTTGGTTGCTCTGCCTCTCACTGGAAAGCCTGGGAACTCGTCGTTTCATGCTCGTCTTCGAAACACGACCAGGGAACGTGGATGCCGGTTAGTTCGTCAGCGGGCTGCGGTCCTGCACGTCATCTTGAATGATGAATCACGGGGATGAAACTGGTCGTGTCTCCGACCCAGGGCGACATCTCATCTGAAAGCTTCGGCGGACGCGTACGTATGCAGAGCCTGGACCGTCGCCAACGAATGCGACGAACGAAGCTGGGCCTCGCTGCACAGCCACCGCTGCCTACTTGTCCTCCAGGGCACGAAAATAAGACGAATTCAGGTGCATCAGACCAAAGGTGGAAAAAAAGTACTCGCCTATCCGCAAATCAAACGGGACGGCACATCGATGCAAACCGATCAAAGCGGCCGAACGCATGCGGTGATCCCCCACGATGTTTTTCAACATCGTCACCTGGTGCAAATCACGCCGGCAAAACAAACGCACCGTGCAGCAAATAACACACGCGTCCAGTGTACAGCGGAGAAGAGCTGCTACTCCTGATGGGCACATCAGACACGCTACGATTTGGGGCCGCCGTGGCTTGCCGGTCTAACCGCGCTCGCTGCCGAACCAACCGCAGATTGTCTAGCTCTTGACGAAGGTTCACATGGCGCAGTTGCATCGGCTGAAGATGTCAATTGCTTCTAGTCTGTCTTGTTTCACTCACCTTCTGTAAAATGATGGGAGATTTCAAGGGGCTCAGTTTTGGCAAAACATGTTGATGGTGCCGAGCATCCGACTGGTGGCGTGGCCGTCATGGCTGGCACGTACGCTCTGAGAAGGGATATAAAAGCATCCAACAGTTCACGAACATGGAGGCTTTTGCAATCCATCATTGTCAATCATTCTTCCGGCTTCATTCACTGCTCTCTAGCTCCTTTCAGATACATATACCTTCTCTACTACTACATCAAAATGCATCATTCTTCCATTTACGTAGCCCTGGCGGCATTATCTTGCTCTCTTGTCAACGCTCACGGCAAGATTGCTGTTGCTGTGAGTGACACGCTCATATTTCCTTTCCAATCCCCCTTTTCCGGGAGCGGGGAGGTCAATGTTGCCTGTTTTCTAATCAATCCTTTCCCAAACACTAGACTGGTGATGCTGGTGGTAACACCACAGCACTCGGCATCGCGGGCGGTGTCGTTCCAGGAGCGGGCCCGAACAAAGTGACAGAGCCCGACACGACCATATTCAAGTCCAGGAACGCGGCAACTGACGGCCTCGGCCGAACCAAGGGAAGTGGTGAAAACACCCTCGAGGGCATGAGCAAGGTCGTAGCCATGTCGGGCTCGACTTTGCCCCAGGTCAGCAGCAATGGGGGCTGGATCGCCGCCACCTACCATATTGTTACAACTGTGAGCTCATGAGCCTTGGGCCTAGTTACATGGCAGACACCACTGACTGGGGAGTGAACAGGACGGGGCCGGCCCTGTTGAAGCCATTGTCGATCCAACAGGCACCGGCAAGTTCTCGCAGGGCACCAAGGCCAACGTCGTGACTCAGGTCCCGGGCAAGAACGGGAACATTGCCCCAGGTCCTCTGAGTAACAACCGACCTAATGCTGGTGGAAAGCAGAAGAACGGCGGTGGCGGTGGGTTGCTGGCAGGTCTTGGACTGCGAAGCGTAGGATTGCAAAAGCGAGCCTTGAACGTGAACGAGGATTATGTAAGTACTCTACCGCTTTCCTCGAATCCGCCGCCTTTATTGCAGTGGCTGACCGTTTGGTGTCTTCCTTTGTCGCTGTTCAGCCTCTCAAAGTGGCCATTCCTGCCGGAATGACTTGTCAGGGCACCATGGGCGGCATGTCCAACGTTTGTCTCCTCAAAGTGGCCAACCCCAGCGCTGCCGGCCCCTTTGGAGGTGTCATTGCTTTCCAGATGGCCAGCGCGGGTGCCGGTGCTGGTGCCAATTCAACTGCACCTGCTACTCCTGCTGCTGCTCCGGCCGCTGCGCCGGCTGCTGCTGCTGCTTCTGCTCCTCTTTCCCCCGCTACCGCCGGGAAGAAGAAGCCAAAGCGTGCAGTCGCCTTTGAGGGATGATATTTGGCGACGCAACTCGACCACTATCGTCATGAACGTGTTGAACAAACAGCCTCTTGATCCGTTGATCCAGTCGCTGAGAAGGACGGGGAGGAGACAAAATGTATTGCTTTTGCATACTTGAGATTGTTCAACATGGCTGTACTGTAACATTATGTACAATGCTTTTATTTATTTACTTTCTGTTACGAGGTTCTTTGCGCTCCATGCCTGATGATGCTTGATGAGAGCCTGTGATCCAAGTGGTGGTCCATAATCCTTTCTCGCAAAGATCCTTATTCAAGGAGGACAAAGTTTCCCCCTCTGTTTTCCTCATTTTCCCTCTCAGAATGAATCGAAGTCTCAAAGAATACTGGTCGCGGAGCTCACAACCCCGACGAACGGACAGGCAGGGCGTGCTGAGGTGCGTTGTTGTGACGTCACAGGCAGGCAAGCCCACGGACGGCACAATCGTCACGGCGCAGTGCATCCTAGAGGTAGAGGGCCATGAGCGTTGCTCAGCCAGCCAGGGGAGCTATATGGATGCCAGAATCCAGAGTGCGTATTGTACGCATCAAAAGAACGGTAATGGTTGTGGCGGCGATGATGGCACCCAAGATCTCGTCCGGCTGCTCTGTGGCCCCGAAACGCCCACCGCCTACCGGTTTCGGCCGGCATCCCACCGTGCCGATCGGTTGTTCCTGTTTATTATCTTGTTCATCAACATCACGTATTACTGACGTAATCGCGGCTTAACACTTCATTTGACGGATTTATTTGATCAAAGATGGCGATCAGTACTGTTGGATATGCCGGCTCATCATGCATGCATTCATGCGGGAGTCTCCGACTTTATTCATTGCAGAGATAAATCTGGCCAGGAATCGATGTGCGACCCGTCAGGTCAGGCCGCAGTCATCGAGGCCCGATGTCCTGACAAATGCACATCATCTCTGTCCCATTAGTCATAATTATCCCGCTCCTTGACGATGCAAGAATTTGTAATGCGAAATTCCTTATCTCGCTGTACATATCGTGCTTAAAAAACGGATTTCGCCATGGTATCAACCAACCTGTTTCGACCTCTCCATCGCCCGCCGCCATTCACGACAACATGAGCGACACGAATCCCACCATCACGCTATACCGAGCCGACGGCGCGTGCTCCCTGGCACCCCATATCCTCCTCAAAGAACTCGGCATACCATTCCAGGATGTTCTCATGAAGCTGGGCGAAACGGGCATCGAAGCCGCCGACGGGAGTATTTCCGTGCAGGAGTACCGCAAGATTCACCACGCAGGCTACGTGCCGTGCTTGCAGGTCAACGACATGACCATCACGGAGATGCCCGCCGTCCTCACGTATATTGCGTCTCTCAGACCAGCACACAAACTTCTGGGAAGCACCGACCTTGAACGAGCCAAAGCCGCCGAATGGATGGCCTACCTCTCCGGGACCCTCCACGCCTCGAGCTTTGGGAGGCTGTTCCGACCACAGCGCTTCGTGGAGGACGAGGCCCAGTATCAGGCCGTGAGGGAGCTCGGCAAGAAGAACATCCAGGCTTGTTTCGAGCGCATTAATGGCCTCTTGGCCGGGAGAGAATGCGCTGTCGGCAACGCCACGACGGTGGTCGACTTCAATTTGCTCGTCTTTTGGTACTGGGCGTTGAGCAACGGTTTGAGTGTGGCGGGATTTTCGGCCTACGAGAATCTAGTCCGGCGCTTGGAGGCCAAGGGTTCGGTAAGGGAGACTTTGAGACTGGAGGGGATCAAGCTAGCCACTGGGGAGTAGTTCCAGATGAATGATGAGAGGGGCAGCCACGGTGCTTTTATTGGTGTCTGAATGATGGCGCCGGCGCGATGATCTTGTCGCAGATGGTGTGTAATTCAAGGAAGCGAGCGGCTTGCGGTTCCTGGGTGGGCATCGGGCGCTTTCTTTTCAAGAGTAGTCTTGGAGAGGTACGTACCATAGCATGGCAGAAGAAATGCTTTTTGCGGCTTGCGGGGTAGCTCGAGTGGTTATAGCGACTATGTGTTCTTTTGCATTGTATGGCATGCTGCTCGACGTGGATGTTCAGATAGACCTTAGCCTTGATGGTCATGATGCGGAACGAAAGCAAGATGACGCCCCCTCTAGCCATTTTGCCGCCTTTCGCCCACTCCCCTCACCATATGGCTCTACAAGGTGCGCTTCGACAGAATCTATTGGACCGCGAACGCGAGAGCAATGGTAGTTGAATGATGGCAGCAATGAAACATGCGCAGGCGCGCCCATTCTATCTTGTTTCGCGCAGCATTCAAGGATCAAGACGGCCTCAAACAAACAACTTGAACGACTTGCGCTTGCCGACGAACCGCACCTTGTCGCATCCCCTCTCTCCCAGACAGCTCAATGGTGACGTCGTAGTCACCCAAGGAGCGTACGGCAAGCTGTCTTCCCCGCATTTCAAACGAGACCAGAGATGGAACCATCCAAAGCCGGTCGAACGAACTAGTCGGCAGTGTCTCCCATGTCTCTCTGTGCCGTTGGCCCTGGAGGAGAAGAAGCTCAACGGTGCCGATGACGACTGGACCGAAAAATCAGAACAAGTTCCAGACCTCCAATGAGTCTCGCAACTTGCTCTCAATCTTCGCACAATCGACTTCTTCCCAACTCATTTGAACTCTATACCGTCGAGCGCCGAGGCCCAGGCACATGGAGCGTTGATGACGAGCGGGTGCAACTTGGACAAGGCTAAGCAAAACGGGCCTAGACGACGATGAAGATACAAGCATGGCGTAGACGCACGGTCCCCCCCCCCTTCTGCCCGAGTAAACGGACGAACCGAGGCTAAGACACACCAAAAGCGGCGAACCAAGCAACGAAGCCTTCGTCCCTTGCTCTGCAGACACAATCAAGATGTCGCGACTAGCGGTTGGCGTAGTTTTCTCTTCCGGGGATGGGTTGGTTCATCCTCAGCCGAGGATCAAAAAGCTCGTGACGCCACTCGACAGAAGGCCGGCCTAGATATATTCCCAAGCTAGCCAGCCGGTTTTCCCCTTCCATTAATTCTCGAACGAAAAGAAGCACTGGCCGGACACCCAAACTCAACAATTGCGACCACAACTCGAACGTTTTCGCGACCAGAAACGCGCAAGCCAAGTAGTCATCATGGGCGATAAACCAGAAGCATTTGCCGAGCCGAGCTCGCCTTTTCTGCAGTTTCGAAATCTCGACCTCACACTCCGCGTTACATCGACGATTGTCTGCATCGCCATCATTATTCTCGGCGCCATTGCTGCCTCCAAAGGGGGTGTCATCTTGGTTGGCATTCTGGGCCCGCCGGTGCGTCTTTCTCTCCAGTTCCTCATTCGTCCATGTTCCCGCGTACTGACTCTATCCCCGTTTGCTGCATCAAAGGCTGCCGTTGTCATCATCTGGTCAATTTTGCAATTCGTCCTCACCACAAGTCGTGTTGAGTACATGAACTTTCGCTCGCGTTTCCGCATGGTCATTGGCATCCTAATCACCATTGGGTTCGGGATTGCTGTTATTTGCTGTGGTCTGTTTAAGAAGTGGTGGCCGAGTACGGACTCGCAGCTGAGTTACGCCGACGACATTGACGCCAACGGGACCACGAACCAGCTCGTCGTCAATCTTACCATCGCTGGGTTGTCTCTGGGATGTGTAGCGACGTATGTTTCCGCTCCTCTCTCTCATTCATTCGTTGATCGGAAAATTTTGTCGACTAACCTTTCTCGTGAAGCACTATTCAACTGGCCATTTGTTGGATCACCTATCGCAGACTGACTTTGCACCGAAAAGCTGCTGTTTGATGCGGCTGGCGGGGTGGCATTGTCCCTGTTTAATTTGGTCTTGGCCTTGCGTCTGTCAGGCGGACAGGTCGTCGCATGAGTAAATGGCACTACGGAGTTGGGGTTGAGATGATTCACCGTCTTTGCAGATTGAGCAAGCTATAGTTGGGCGTATATGTACCGTGGAGGGGGTTCAACTCGGGTGTTTTCCTTCATTGTATATTTCACAACAGATGCGTAGCCACAAAAAGCAGCTGTCGATACCTGCTGGTCTTCCATAAAATCGATATCCGAACATATTGATCGCAGCTGTCAGCGGATTCCATGAAAATGAGCAACCCATGATGACTCAATGACAACCTGAACAGAGGGGAAGAGTCAAGCCCCCCAAAGCTCTAGCAGAACAGTAGGCCGGGCCCATCCCAAATGGGTAACACGCGCGAAAAGCCACGAAAAGCACGCAGCCATTTCGCACAAGGCGCGAGGTAATGAGGTGGTGGTGGTGGTGGGAAGACGACCGCGCCCTTCAAGCGGAGCTAATATATTCAGCAGCGCCGGCTCCGGACGGATAGAACGAGCTAGCTTCCTCGTGGCAACGCACGCCTGAACCGTGTATAGATGACGATCGGACCGGTCTGTCGCGGGAGTGCCGCTCGGCGCCGGGTTTCATCATGCAACATGGTTGACGTCGCGGACAGTGCGTGGACGCTAGGGTGCCGCGCACTCGGGGCCTGGGGGGCTTGAGTGGCATAGGGCTGATCTGAATCGTTTTCATGCCGTCTTGCTGTGAGAAGGATGGAGAGGAATTTGCTGCTGCGGCCTTCTCTATCTTGGCATAATGTGGCCGGTAGTGCGACACTGGCCTCCATTGTAGTCGGCTTTGGCGGGGATGCTGCCAGAATTCATGAATGGCTTGACCGAAGACCAGCAAAACATTAGAGTGGCAATACGAGAACTTTCGACGTTATAGTTTTGCAAAGTGGTTTGTCCAAGTCAAAGTCGTTGCGGAACGTTCAGCGCTGCAATCACGTACACTAATACTGTGCTGCAAAGTTGTCTGGTCGTTGGCTGTCTTGATTGCGAATGTAAGCACAGCAGCGCGGGAAGCCCATCCGTATCTTGCCCTTTTGTCTGATCGAACAAAGTGAAATGCATTGGCGCATGACCAGAGAGCAGGATCACAGTTGTACAATTTTATCCCTGGAGAAGCGCTGTCGACGCAAAGCGTTGTAGATGGCTTGTCAATGGTCAAGACGGCCTTGCAAGTGAAGAAGAAGACATGTCAACGGAACCGCAACGTGCATGGCATTGAATGATGCTCGGAACCAAAAAAATTCTCATCCTCGGCGCAGTGGAATTGAAGATGAGTATCGCCGCATCATCGACTGGTCTGTCTAGCTGGTTTGCATCGCACCGAGAAGCGATTTCCAGTCCATCAGTTACAACAAGCCTTGGCACTGCCAAGCTGTCGAAAAAGTCCGATGCACCGGCACCCTGGGGTCGGTCCCGACGTGATGGAAAACAGCAAAGACATCATTGGGTACCCTGTTGTCCTTTGCATGTCACCAACCATGCCCCTTGCTCGCCCATCAACACACCATGTCGCGTATTCAGAGCGAATCATCGAGCGATTTGACTGAATGGCAATAGAGGCGAAGTCGACTTCCCCGGTCGCACTGTCCTGAGCGACGTGTTGTGCATTCACTTCGTATTGTCTTCCCCAAAAAGCAGAGCACAAGGACGACCTGCATGGGCCGAACCGAGTGTGCATGGAGAGCCTGCAATGTGCCGAGATTAGGTTGCATAACCGAGATTGCGGCAAAAGGGGTCGGGTTGGTATGGTATCGTACCCTGCAATGCAATGGAACGGGCAAAAGCGCACCGATGACGGAAACCGATGATCGCCGAACACGAGTGTTTGCTGTGCCTTCAAATGGTTGGACGGAATGACCAGGCTTCAAATGGCGATGAGGTTGTTATTGTTTTGTGCAGCCCAGCAGCATCCCTGTACCGGAGCGAAAGTTTGCGGTATTGTTTTGTCGACGCGCACTTCAGAGACAAAGACGATAAAGGCGGTTTAGCATGCAATACACGAAATGACACTTTGTTGGAGCGGGCTTCACACAGGATACGGAGTAGAGATCGATCGAACGAAGACATCTCATGGACTGACTTGGCATGCACGGCTGCACGCTGAGATTTCCCTCCGATCAATCTGCCACAATCAACGCCGCAGGTCTTGCTTTGTGATGTGATGCAAATCCCGAGGGGTTAACGTGTATCGTGACTTGTACGGAACACTCCGTACACACAGTATGTGCTCCGTACAGAGCTCATTTGCACATCAGCATGCATCACAGACCAAGAAGCCGGGTACTGTGAAAGCTTTCTCTTTTCTGTCTCATCATCGAGAAGTCGCATCTATGTACTCCGTATGTATGTATGTAGCTGCTTTTGGCCCTTGTCTAGTGCTCATCCATTATCCATTCAGCAGTCCCAGATATCAGTTTTGTCTTGGTATTTGCCCAATCATGATTGCAGGCACACAATATCACAACACTAGGTCTTACCAGCATAAAGCACACGTATCGGCTGAACCAACCATGTCAGCCACCCAGTCAGTCCAGACACGACACCGTCCGCCGTTTCAATCTTGCCTCCCGTGAAGTGTGGATAATCTAGATACCCGATCGTGGGATCTTCAAACGGGCCGTAGAATCTAGACCGATCATACTTGGCAAGCGGCCAGCCGTTGCGCAGCCTCTCTACCAGGTCCGGATTGCTGATGAAGAGTCGGCCAAACAACAAGCCGTCATACTTTCCGGATTCGACCACACCCCAGCAGTTTGTATCATTGAAGCCCCCCGCCGACAGGAAGGGCGTCTCACCCCAGATCTGCCGGAACATGGACAGGTCGACGTCAGCCAAGCCCCACGACTGGAGGAACTTGGTCTTCTCGGCTTCGGAAAAGATCTGCTCGTAGCGCGGCTCAATGAAGCTGACGTACGAAAGTGTAGGCAGGCGGGCTTTCAGCTGACGACAAAGGTGACCCCATGTCTCGACTCGCTGTTCGCTGCGCGCTTGACAGAACATTCCGAAAGGAGTGATGCGGACGCCAAGGTTCTCTTGGCCGATGTTGTCGGCAATCTGCGTCAGCAAGTCGATGACGAACTTGCAGCGCTTCTCGGGCGTGCCACCATATTCATCATTGCGATGGTTGGAGTTGGAACTGAGAAATTGCTCTGGCAAGTATCCGTTGCCGATGAGGACCTCGACGCCATCGAATCCTGTGCTCATTGCCAGCTTGGCGGCTCGACAGTAATCGTCAATCGTTCGCGTAATGTCAATTCTTGTCATCTCGTGAGGGGGATGATCTGCGAACTTCAATTGTGTCGAAGTGTGCGGCGGAGGATACATGAAGCACTCTTCAGGGTCGTCCCACGGTACAGCAGAAGGGGCCATGATGGGCATGCCCGTCATCTGGGGGATGTTTGCTCGGCCGGAGTGCCATATCTGGGCGTAGATGTATGCTCCCTTGGCATGAACAGAGTCGACGATTCTTTTCCAGCCGTCAGCCTGTTCTTGAAGCCACAGGCCAGGCACGCCTGGCATGGCATTGCTCTGAAGGCAATGAGGGCTACATTAGCGTGGCTCTGTTTCTGTCTGCTGCTGGGAATAGCTACCTCGAGGGAAGGCGGAAGTCCTTCGCTGACGAGCAGCCCGCCTTCGGTGGCACGCTGGGTGTAGTACTCGACCATGTGATCGTTTGGTATCCATATCCGGTTGGGGCTCTCCGCCGACGAGACAGGAGACAAAGGCGTCCCTCTGTTTCGGGTCAGGGGGGCGAGAACAACGCGATGCTTCAGCTCTATCTTGCCATTTGCAATCCTTAGCGGTTGGAACAGCGCGGAGGCGTGTCCTGAGGCCATGGCTCCGCTCATGGTGCTTTGCGCTTTGCCCAAAGCGAAGCAAGAAAACCAAGCATATGGAGACAGAGGAGGAAAACAGGTGTAATGGCAGGCGAAACATGGATGAGTTCGAACAGCACAGATAAACTCTCATAAAGTAGCTGCGTCAGCAGCGGACGGGCGGCGATACGCGGCGGTCAGGCCACTCTCTCTCTCTTGTGTATGGTTGCCCCTCGCACCCTCGCACCTTCCTTATCCCTCTCCATTGCCCTCGTCTCCATCATCTCATCGGGAACAAGGCTCCCTGCCATGAGCCGGCTGTTGGTCAATGGACTGGTAGGACACGACGAGTCCTCACACCAATCCGTGGCCAATGCCGGCAAGTGTCGGGGTGCTGGTGCCGCAATATGGTGCGAGAGGAGCACCGAGATCAGCTTTGACAGACATGCAGCACGCCCATGGCAGTCCTTGTTCCGTCTGACAAGTCACAGATGCATGAATGGACCTTGTTGCACGTCGACGGGGTGGCTTGGTCGTCATCGCACGGATCCAGGCATGCGCAGGGCCAATATCCAATGAGAAGACGTCATAAAAGGTAGGGATCTGGTGATGAGCTGCCATTCGTCAGTCGACGACTGGGGATCGATGATCCAAAAAGCGCACTGACAACGTGACAGGGTTTACATGCGCGAATATATGCAACCTCTCATTGAAACGTGCGCGAGAAGAGGGAATTGTTGGAAACCGTTGGCAATCGTTGGAAAGAAACGCACAGAGCAGCAACTGTCAGGATGCTTCCCTCCTCCTTTTACCCCCTGGCCCTGCCCCCCCTTATTTGACTTGAGCTGGTTTGTCCAATAGCAACCCGATGGAGGAAATTCTCCGCCTCTGGAGCCTCCAGGAATTGATCATGAATGCCAGTGCGTAGCAGAGCGTAAAGAGTGTCGCGTCGCCGGTTTGATATTTGGTCGAGCAGAGACACGTCCTGTTGCATTGCGTGGAGCTGGATTCCCTCCGAGACTCGGCCGAAGTGTGCGACGAGTCATCCTCCTTTTTGCCCAGTGCTACGCTGCGCAGTGCCGCGCTTGAAACAGAAGAGCTGCATGTCGCTGTTGTCATCTGGTTGCGGGATTTTCAGACATGGCGGCGATTCGGCCCGGACCAGGCTGCGTCCCGACCACCAGTTGGCCGGACAGAGCCCACAGAGGGGGCAAAACCCGTGGAAAGGAGACATTGAAGAGTTCTGAACGTCCGGTTGGCTGGCAGGCCGAGAGACCCAACTTCTTACGTTACATGGTTGGCCTACGCCGGGGCCGATTGTGTTATTCAAAAAAACCCCGCGTACATCCCTGCCGGTTTGCTGGGGAGATATTTGATGTTGAAACTGGGTTGCGTATGGATCAAAGATGAAGTGAATACAAATCCAGGGATGCTTGGGGAACGATAATGAGTGTACTTTTGCGAGAAATCTGACAGGTCGAAACTTTCATCATCTTGTTGCCCATCGTAGGGGAAGGACTTGGAAACCAACTCGCCAACATCGCGACATCGTTTCGATGCCATTGCAATAGATGAAGTCAAAGCGGCAATCAAAAGGACTGACACTTCATCTAGAAGCCGAATCATAAAACGGATTTTTCCTCTTACTCATTGAGGGCGAGAGAGAGTGGGTGGAGTTGACTCTTGTTGAGAGCGCCGGAGGCCGCCACAACGTTATGTCATGACCAACAGTCCCCAAGCTTGTAGAGCTGCCATGTCTGTCTGACGTACTGCGGTACATAACTTTGGAAGAGCCTCTCTCTCTTGGATCGTTTGCTCCGTTAGTGTGCATCGCCACCTGGTCGAGAAACTCGCGATTGACCCTGAGGCAATCTGCCGCTCCCCAACGGTACTCCCTGGTCCGGGGGGGGGGGGCTACCAACACTCATCTCGGAGAAAATCCCAGTGCCAAGGTCGCGGTAAGTATTCGTGAAGAGAGAGACGACAGGGGGGGAAGGGAGTCTGTATCGAAACGCTTTACTCTCGGTCCGCTCGCGGTCCGCAGAAATTCGTGCAAGGATATGACACTGCTTTATTAGCTTCTGATCGAACTCGATTCGCACCTTCCTCTGTCTTGGATGTTTTTGACCTTCATTTTATCATTTGAAATGTCTGGCTGGCCTGCTTTGACATGATCAATTGAGTTCGACCGAGGGAAAGACGGGCTCTTGCGCCATCACGTTCTGCCCCTTTCGCTACAGGACTACATTCGCGTCAATTCATCGCAGCCACCTACAGAAAGGGAGTTCATCATGGCCTCTTCCGGCGCCCTGCCACCTCCAGATGGAGTTTCTCCCAACTTCGATAATCCGGAGGACGTACTGCAGACGGTCAACTACGCAACGCAAGCGGTGACGATAGTTGTCGTTTCCCCGTTTATCGCCATCCGCTACTATTCTAAAGCCAGAGTCCTGGGCGGAAAGCTTCAACTGGACGATTGTACGTTGGTTCATTCTGATAGTTGAGTGAGTATGAATAGCTGACCTCGGCCAGACGCAGCATACGCGGCATATGTAGGTGCTACACCGGATACAGCCAGCTTCGTTGCCTGTAATAATTGACCATTCTTTCAGATACTTCTGATAGGATACTGCATAATAGCATGCTGCGGTAGGTTTCGGATTTTATCCCATGATTCGCGATTCATCTCTCTGATGCAAGTGCCACAATAGCTTCAGCTTACGGCGGTGGATTGAATCAGTGGGAGGTCTCGAAGGACGTGATTCAATCTTTTTCTAAAGTAGGTCACCGAGCTACCGTAAGCAACCTGATTTGATGATGTTAATTTGCCGTTGGTATCAGTCGACTTATGCTGCCACGATCTTCTACGCTCCCATGGCATTGGCTACGAAACTAGCCCTTCTCATCATTATCATCAGAGTCTTCGGGTCCGTTCACGTCAAAACCATGAAGGGATTGTACATCTTCGTTGGCGCCTTAGTCCTGTATTATGTCTCGGGGATCTTCTTAAAGATATTCGTCTGTTGGCCTATTTCGGCTTATTGGACGGGAGACAACAGCAGGTGCATGGACCAGGCCGCTGTGATTATCTCCGACGCCACCATTAGCGTCATCAGCGACCTGGTCATACTGGTGTTGCCCATGCCATTGACTTGGTCTTTGTCTTTGCCGAGAAAACAGCGACTTCGTGTCACCGGCCTACTGTGTGCAGGTGGTGTTGCAACTGCTTTCGGCGTCTATCGCTTCGTCATGATTCTGAATGATCATCACTCGAAAAATCAGACCATTGTTTTCATCAAAGTTATTCTATCGGGGTAAGATGAGTTTGTGATCTATACACTGCTGCACTGCTTGCCAAATATGCATACCATGTGGCTGACAGCAAACTGTTAGTAATGCTGAAATTGGCATCGGCCTGATATGCGCTTGTTTACCGGCCGTTAGCAGCATGAGGTCGCGGAGAGGGCGGTCATCATCCTACTTCCGACAAAGTAGTCATTCTGAGCCGACTGCGTCTCCAAATGGACACATAACCGTCAGAAGGTCAGCTCAAGTTACCTCGTCTCGCGAATCATCGACCTGTAATAGCCACACGATAGCAACCGACGAATTTGAGCTCACACCAAAGCTCAATGCCGACGTCAAACGGAGTCAAGATCACACCAAAATGTCGGAATCCATGTGTTGAGACATGGAAAAGAGACTGGTTTGCAAAATCTGCAGCTCGGTGGATGAGCTCTTCGAAGTACGACTCTCTAATTTGGAATCGGATATGCTTTACACCATAGACTCAAATTTCCCATTTCGTGTAGGGGAGAAGTCGCTGGCGAAAGACATTCGGAAGTGTTTACATAAGACTTGAAAGGCAGATTTAGTGCATCAAATACAGGCATTTTGTTCTCAACCGCTTGGTCGAATACAATGACTTCATACTCTAACATACACAACGAAAAAGTGAAGTCCTATAATTCGAAGGCAGATTGTAGATGCATCGGGAGATTGCAAACGCACGGGGCAGGGTGCAAACACACGAAGGCAGAGTGTAAACCACAATGGGACCGCGAAGAATGCGGAGTCCACCAAGCAGACCTATCTGAACTCAATCCGCCTGGGCTACCGCTTGCTGGACAGCACGCTAGCCTCAGTAGGCAACCATCTCTTGAGAACTCAACCCTTGTCACCACAAAGCCATGCCGCATGAGTTTGGTGGTCCAGCCGTGTTCCTTCGTAGAGACTGGGATCTAGTAAGTTAGGAGTCCTTGAGTCAACGAAAACAAAAAAATGGTGATGTCTGCATAGGAAACCTACGAAACTATATTGAAGACCGTTAAGTGCTAAAAATGATAAGCAACACCCCAAATTCTCGCTTCAAGTCACACCCAAGGCCTATATTCTTCATTGATCTCTCTTGTCATCCAACATGTCTACCGTTCCATTGTCTAACAGAGCATCTGAAGATCGTCCAGAACAAAACCACAGTTTTTGAAGCCCGACATGACGGATGGAGGGTAGCGAGGGCAAAAGACATTAGGCTGATTTCAACGGTGATCATGGACGAAGAACAAAAATTGGAGCTATCAAAGGACATGGCCACATATCTCAACGAACGACCCCAAGCGTGGTATGCCAACCGCGGTATTCCATATAGAAAGGGATATCTGCTATATGGATCACCTAGAACAGACAAATCAAGCTCGATCTTATCAATAGCTGGCCGCTTTATATTAGACATCTACGTGCTTAAGATCGCATTTGTCACAAGTGAATGCCTTGGCAATCTGCTGACCAACCTACCCGCTCGTTGCATCCTGTTGATGGAAGATGTGGACGCTACTGAGACCACACAGCCAAGGAATACCAACACGCATCCGACTGGTCGCTCCTCTAGCTCATCAAAGCTGTCTCTGGCTGAGCTTCTCAACGCTCTGGATGAAGTTTCATCACAAGAGGGCCGAATACTCATCATGACGACAATTCACATGGAACACTTGGATCCTGCGCTCATTCGATCAGGTCGTGCGGATATAAAGATTTTGCTTCCATACGCCAACAGGGGCATTATCATTCGAATTTTCTGCAAGATTTACAAGCACTTAGAAGGAGACACTGTTGAGCCTGGAGATGAGGTTCAGGATGATAAAGTGGTCGAAAGACTTGCTCGTGATCTTGCTAACAAGGGATGTATTTTCTCCAGCGGAGCTTCAGTCATTCTTGGTTGAAAATAGGAGCTTCCCCTTTCTGCCAGCGGAGAACGAAGAAGACTGGATGGTCAAGATCGTGCAAAAGAGGAGAGCTTCTAAGCAATCCGTCATCGCCGCATCACCCGTAGGCTCGGAGCCGTCTGAGCCAGAAATCTGTGTGCTTGCAACAAACTTTTCCAAGGGATTACAACACCGACAGGCCATTTGCGGCCAGTCAACACACCACAGCCGACGCCATGGATACCTCGCGAACAGTGCAAATACCCCAGCGCACGAGTATCCAAATATCATATCATGTCCAGAACAACAGCAAATCATGAATATCAAAGGAGAATCAAGACCGTCTAAGGTTGGAGAAAGACTGTGTACATTCAAGCCCTTAATCTCTGGTATATCTGTCGCAGCCGAAGGCTCATCCGACGAAGAGCGGATTATCACGAAAAGCAAAGCAAGATTAGCGATTTGCGGCCTCCTTAGCGAAATATAATATCTCCAGAATGTCAGGTCCAAAGCCATTTTTGGCTCAACTCGACGAGAATTTCACGTCGATATGTGCTGATGGGACATAGGAAACCTGTGTAGACAAAGCTCATTCACTAAACTGGTGATTATTCAGCTATTCAGTCTCAGACGCTTTAAGAAGCTGCCACTCTCTCAATGTAACGGAGCTTGTTTTTTTTCTTATCACCAGGATCTCTGACTGATTTCCTAAGCTCTGTTACTACTATTATGCAGTATTCACAGCATCGTATACATTTCACGACGAACCACAAGGCAAGATGATTTGCAGTCAAGATATCAGACCGCCAGCAGTTTGCGGTCGCCTGTCAGGCAAGAGACGATGGCTATCACTCCTTCAAGTTTTCCGCCAGTGAGCCGCCTCTGGTCGTTGTCTCACTCATGTGAAACTGCCAATACGCTCTAACGCGTATGGGTCGCTGCCTGTGACTGTCGAGGCTGTGTACGATGGGTCATCTTCGTCACACTTCCGCCTCTTCGTGCCATGTTCTTCCATAACGTCATGGTCTCGACAGTGTTTGACTCCTCGGCGCTTGCCACGTTCTCTGTGCAAGCAGGTCTCAGCGGCCGCAGATTGCTTCAATTCGAGCTCGATTAATGGGACTTGGTCCCGCACCCATTGGAGCAATATGGAGGGGCGCTCGGCAGAGCGCTTGGCACTGCGGTAGTTGCGGGTGTCGTTGTTGAATTTTATGATGAGGTCATTTCGCCTCTTGAAGGACTCGAATGATCGTACCGCCGGTTCAAGTTTGGATTGGACGGCAGCTATTCTTCTTCGGGCAGAGGATGACAGGCGTGATCGGTCAGCCATGGCGTCCTGCGCCGACAAAAGGGCGATCCTGGCCGATTCCGCAGCCTGCTCGGCTCGGGTCCCTTCACGCAGACCCTGCAACTCGCACACGTGACTTAATATGAACTCCTGTGTCTCATTTGGTCGTAGTACCTGTGAGTCCACGAGCTTCAGTTCAGGGAACCGACCCGTCACTGGGTGGACCAACGGCATACCTGACGGATTCTCCACTGGGCTGTGAACTGGGGCTTACGAACAAGGTCACACACGTATCAAGCGGTAACAACCACGTCTCAAGGCTCTCAATTTGTCTCCTTTGTCCTGAAATCGAGAACGGGTCCTGAAAGAGTCTATGCGCGGCCACTGCCATGCACTGGCTACATGTTGACAACCTACTGAAACGTCGAGCACCTAACTAGGTTCCTGATGTCGTCCTGCGCATGGCGATAGAATGCCATCCTAGTCGCTTCCTTGATTCTCACAGATAGAAAGGAACACACTTCCACAATGCCATTCGGGATATCATCACGGGCTCTCGCAGCGAGTGCTTTCAAAGTCGGGTTATCATATTCTGAAAAGTCCTTCCTGCTCGCGCGTTAGCTTGAACGACTTAAGTAAGATTGGGGCACATGCACGCATGAATCGGCTTTATCGGAAAATGTAAGCAATGGAAGATCCGACTGATTTACGAAATCTTTCCAACGATCACCAAGTCGCCTAGCGCGTAGTACTTGGCCCCTGTGAGTCGGCGCCTCAGAAGCCCGATTTGAGCACTGAGAAATATATCAATGGCAACAGTAACATTGCCGCGGCCAACTTCCTGGCGCTTCTCTTCATAGCCCCAATCAACATGCTCTTTCCCTCTGTCTCGCTTTATGAGATCCTCCAGTGCGTCGAAAAAACTCGAGAGCTGCAAGTGACCAAGCCTGGATGAAAGTCCAGTCGCAGCCTCACCAACATCAGACGGAAGGGTCTGCGGCCTCACCTGCTTCACACAGGTGGCCTGGCCTGGCCTGCATTGTACGCCTTTGTCCATCTGGGCAACACCCGCCAGCCAGCCGGGACGGGTGGCTTGCAGGCGGGTCGCAGTTGCCCGACAGGCAGCCGGCAGGCACAACCAGTTCTAGTCAATTTATGACAGCACGTATATAGCGGGGGCATCAGCCCACCAAAATAGCTATACAATACAAGACCTTTTCATCACACATTGCAACCTCACAAAGGGTAAAGACTTGCTCCGACGAACCCTCGCAGACCGGTCAAACCATCAAAGGGGTGAAGCCTACCTGCGATCTCGCACAAAATAACCTGCCGGCAAAGAAGATCAAGTCCCTCTCTAATTTTCCGCCAGCTTTTTGGGATAATTTGTCGAAGATTTGGCTTACGCCTCGTGCTTTGCGAGAGCTCGATCGACGAAACCAGGCAAGAACTGTTACTACCAGGCACCCGCCTACGGATGCACGACCTCCAAGCCTTGCACGATCTGCAAGACATGGCGAGGCTGAATTTCATGCACAGTACGAAACGTTTTATGTCAAACTCATTATTCAAGCCGAGCGCTCATACTAACCAGACATAGCTTCGAATAACTAGATATCCCACCAAAACTCTTCAATAGCCTACGTGTGCTAGGAACGAATTTAATAGATATTTCTCGAAAAGTCATATATAAACACAGACTAGAATTCGAGTTTAGGGATTAGAAGCCAGTCAAGGAAGATTCAGGCTTTGCAGGCAATCTGAGAATATCTTCAAGTATTTACCTTATAATACCTAAGCGTGCCTCGCTTCTTAATTAGGTCGTCTTCGCGCCTGATAGGTATTACATAAACTTGTACATCTAATAAGCTGAATACCAAAGAGAATCTGACTGGAAAGTCTTGCAGGAAGTACGACTGGCGCCTCCAGACCTTCGCCATCTACGAGGGGTTGGTTTTAGAAAACCACATTGCCCACGAGCATAAGCTGGCATTTCATTAGTATCGCAAACCTGAATACTTCGCACAAATAAGTTCCAACCGTTCTGTTGGATCCTCGAGCCGAGGAAGGCAGACCACGAAGGCCACAAGCATCTCATCTAAGTCCAAACGATCATCTGCATACGACAAGAGTTTTGAGCAGAATTCTTCCCTCTTCAATCAATCGATTCTATCCACTAGAGCACATTCAATGTCTTGCCACCTGTGTCGATGCCATCGGCTTGGGTGAGAGGGGGGCCGACTTTCAGCTAAGGATGCTTATGCAGTGCGCGGTCGCGCTAATCATCACGTACGTATTGGGTGGAAAAACGCAAGGATCGTTTTGCGACCTGTCACGCAAACAATTCTATTAAAAATCCCGTCTCGCCAACTTACGCCGTATCGTGGCGTCAACAGGGACCACATCGCTGATGTATCTCCCGATGAGGCTTTGGCTAAAATTAAGACCGCAATCGGCCTGCTTCAGACGGGGGCCGACTTTCTATTCAGGATGCTCATGCAGTGCGCGGTCACGCTAATCATCACGTACGTATCGGGTGGAAAAACGCGGGAAAGGATCGTTTTGCGACCTGTCACGCAAACAATTCCATTAAAAATCCCGTCTCGCCAACTTACGCCGTATCGTGGCGTTAACAGGGACGTCCGTCAAGGTCCTTCCCGGCGAACACAACATGGGCATATTCATTTCTCTAGACAAGTTTGGCGGCGAGACCTATCAGCTGATGCACCCCGCCGAGACGATGAGGCTTTGGTCAAAATTAAGACCGCATATCAAGCCTGGCTGGTTCAGGTGCCATCGGCCTGCTCACCATAGTTAGCCAGTCAGCTGCACTCCTTTCCAATAGCTCCCAATTGCCCGCAGAGCCCCTTGTTCCAGAACCGCCGAGATAAAATAAAAAAAAGGTTAGCAGATCGACATCTCCACGGCCAAGACACGGAGCGTCCGATCCGACCGCGTCCCAATGGAGCAACTGCATGGAAAAGAGGTGCTCGCCCCCCTGGTCTCACTACGGTTAGACGGGGGCCGACTTTCTGTTCAGGATGCTCATGCAGTGCGCGGTCATGCTAATTATCACGTATATATTGGGTGGAAAAACGCGGGAAAGGATCGTTTTGCGACCTATCACGCAAAGGATTCCATCGGAAATGGCTCGTTGATGCGTGGATGTGTTGGAGAGGCTGCGGAATGCCAAGACATGACGACGGGTTTTTTTCTTCCCAGGGACCACATCGCTAATCTATCTCCCGATGAGGCTTTAGCCAAAATCAAGACCGCACATCAAGCAGTGTGAGGAAGCTTTGATTCTAGCGCCGTTGCTTTCTTCTTTCTTTTCTTGTTTCTTTTCCCATTCGATCCCCATTGTTGGCAGAACATTGGGGCAAGATTGCACGTCTCCCCAGAGCTCGCACAAAGTGCGCAAAAGGAGAAATCACCAAACACAGATAAGATACCATGGAAACGTTCGATTGCTCTTCGTCAAGTTTGTGATAGTACCATACACAGTTGGTCTGTCTTGTTTCGCTAGTTGTGGATCAAAGACCTTGTAGAATCCATAAGTATGTCGTCGCCCAGCGCGCGACAAAGATCGGATCATAGTGCCATCATCCAGATCGATTGCCCAAACGGTAACCCCTCCCAGACATTTTTTATTGGCGAAGTCAACTTTCATCGCAAACGTCGTGTTGTCGTCCCATGATGCCCACTGATCACCATTCCACGTGACAATTTGAACGGCAGCATCGGAATCAAGCGTCACCTCAGCCCCGTTTCTGATGACTTCTTTCATTTCCGCCGCTGACAATACGCCCGGGGTATGGGTGCATTGGCCCCCTTCGCCGCCTCCTTGTACCTCACAGTCGCGTGCCGTGCAGTGCGGACTTTTCATTGTGAAGGTGCGTCCGTAAAAGCCAATACCTAAGTTGACGTGCTCCAAATTGATACCGTTCCTTGAAAGCACGTCAAGCGCCTCATCAAATTCAGTAAGATTGCCATGCGCGTGAGCATAGCCATTCACTCCGAGGGGCTGCCCAAAAGTCGAATCCCAAATTCCATCTGCAGATGTTAGCCCCGATCATCACTCCTTATTCATTTGCCCTGTTGTCATTTTGTCCCCTTTTTGGATTTGTACACAGTGAGGGGGGCAAGGTAAGGGAGGAATGCGAGCACTCACGAGTATCATAGGCCATGAGATTGAAGAAATCAACATGCTTGTCGAGGTTCACTATATCAAAGCCTCGAAGATACCAATACGAAGTTGGAAGTGTGATGGACAAGCCAATTCGTCTCCCTACCACTTTTAGTCGTTTTCGCATATGAAAAATGAGAGCGTCAAAGTTGCTGAAATCCGCTAGTCCGCCACCTCGATCCAAGGCTCCAGGGTACTCCCAATTGACGTCAACACCGTCAAAGCCATGATCTCTGACGAAAGAAACGAGAGACTTTAGGAATTCGGTCTGGTGAGCCTTGGAAGCTGCAATATCCGAAAAGACCGTTTGAGAAAGGCTTGGCTCGTTCATGGCCCAGCCTCCTACTGACAACCAGATCTGCAGCCCAGGCTGCCGCTCTTTGAGCTGCATCAAAGATTTGCAGGTTTCCAGCATCTTCGAACTCATTGTTCGCAATTTGTAAGTGAAGGGATCGATCATGGAAAAAGTCAGAAAGATGTGCGTGTAGTATCCGAGGGGGATCTGACTTGGTAGCATGGCTCCGCAGGTTCGTTGATGGCAGCCACCTTGATAATAGCCGATCGTACGCTCGTTAGATGAGGCTTTACGGCCCGAGCAATCCTTAGGTGGAATGTCTTTAGGATCTCGACAAGAGCTTGCGGATGTGCCGCAAAATCCGTAGTCGGAACAGCAAGCTTTCAGGCGGCACTTATCGGCTTGCGACCAGTGCAAACCCCAGCCTGGATTGCATTCGCTTTTTTCATTGCAACTCGAAGTGCACCCGCTGCCGCAAAATTTGGGACCCAAGCCGCACTCACCATTGCCATACTGGTCTCTTTGGAAAGCATGTGAGCACCCGCGTAGAGATCTGGACGTAAGAAATATCTACTCACAATGGTCCGCAGCATCCCAACTTACATCTCCTGAGTTTTGTGCAGGTGTAGTCATGATCTGAAACTGCTGCGGCGGATACGCCCGGATTTCTCAATACAGCTTGTCGTGCCTCACTGTCAAAAGAGTGGCTCGTCTGCTCAAGATGTTTGAAGGCGCCAGCAAGACCAATGACGTTGCCGATGGCTGATGCAATACACATCGCTGTAAATTGGCCAAACTTCATCTTGACCTTCACGCACGTCTTTCTTGATGGCACACCTGTCTGTTCCGTCCGTGGATTCAGAGTAGTCTGAACTCGCCGCTGATCCAAGCTTCCGTCAAACGAGAGGTCGACACGAAGATGGAGTTACATCATGCAGTCCATGCAGAGGGCGAAAAATGCAGAGGTTATAAGACCTTTTCGAAGGCGACCGCGAAAACATCGCGACTCATGCCCCTCATCCACCCTCGAAGATTGCGACATCCATAGTTGGCCGTCTGCATCGGCTGATGGCTCATTTCCCGGCGCGTCATTACGCGCCAATTCTCTCGCTTACAGAAAGCAGGTGACAAGTGAGCTTCAATTCTCAGTAAATGAGATCATGTTCTCATTTGCGTGGCGCCACCTGTTCCAAACGGAAGCCTCATAATGAAAGTAACAGCTAAGTCGTGGGTGCACTCGAGCTATTAATTATGTGTCGCTTCCAACCAGGTCATTCGGCTCATGCCGAAGCCTTGTTGTGGCCTTGACGGCAAGTGAATCTGAAGATTCTTCGACTGGAGCAGATCCGAGATCGGAGCCTTGAGCAAAATGTCGCCGACACATCGGGCCTGGACCCATGGCATGGCAATAGGGCCAGCGTAATGACGCATTTTCCAGGGCAGGCAACATCAAGATTGTTGAGACATCAGCTCAGCTTTCGAAGTGCCTTTTGAGGTGCGATGTCGTTCGTTCACGGCGACAAAACAAAGCACAAAAGCGTGACGGGTTTCAATGCTTAGTGGGTCTGCCTAGACCAAGGAACGATGATGACTCTCGCCTGCTCGCTGGCAATTGTTCTCACAGGGCAGTCCCCGCAGACGCCAGACGGCGAGCAGCGTCCTGAGCCTGACAAAAAGATGCTTGGTTCGGGCGGATGCCGAAAATGATACACCACGTGGGTGTTGACCAAAGATGGCGAAATGTTGAAGCGGACGCTCCCGCAGCTCATTTTTTGGGCAAATGTTATTACTTCTATATTGTATTGTATCGGAGTATACAATGCAAATTGAGTACAAATGGGTCGCACTGCAAGTTGAGGCGGAGTCAATTCTTCGTTGATGACGATGATTGGTGTTTCCTTGGGTCCGATGGCAATGACTTTCACGTCATTATAGAGCGAAAGTACTCCGCAGCCGCTGAGCAGTCGGCTGGTCGGTGGCTGCGGCTGAGTGCCCGTCAAGGCGGGGCCGTCCTCATTGACTCTGAGAGACTTGGGAAAAGGAAGAGGAAGAGGAAGAGGAAGAGGAAGGAGCTACGGATTTCGAAGGGAAAGCTAAATTGGCGGCAGGAGCACACCTGACCAAAATCTCGGCCTTCTTAAAATGGCCGCCCGGGCCCGGCCCCAGAAGTGAGTTCTCCCAGACAGTCGAGGGACGGCTCGACCATCACAGAGCCCTCCCCTTCTTTGTGCCACACCGAAAGCGAGCCAGCAGATGCAGGTGACATCGTCGGTCTCTGGCCCAGTCCAATGTCGTCATGTCGGGCCGCACACACGGCCGCATGTTGGCCCACGTTCATGAGGCTCGAACGGCTCCCAAAGGCCGTGATCTTTCCAATGGCTCGCAGCCAAAAGATTATGGACAGCTACCCTCTCCCAGAACCTTTGGTCGTGGCAAATCGATCCGCAACATGCTCAGCAGCCTTCTTGTCATATGTGCAATAGCCGGGCTGTGGCTACGCAGCGGCGCAGACCCATTCCCAGCCCGCATTCGTCGCACGGATGTCAACGACTTCATTGACAGAGAAGCAGAAATCGCCATCGAAGGCATCCTGGCCAACATTGGCGCCAAAGGATCCAGAGCGCATGATGCAGCGCCCGGGATCGTCGCGGCAAGCCCCAGCAAGTCGGATCCGGACTGTAAGTTGTGTTCTCGCAGCGAATACGGTAGTCCTATATCTAATTGTACCCTTGGAGAAAAAATAGACTGGTACACGTGGACCCGAGATGCTGCTTTGACACTCAAGGTGCTCGTGGAACGCTTCATTGAGGGCGACGATTCTTTGCAGCCCGTGATTGAAGACTACCTCGTCGCGCAGGCTCGACTCCAGGATGTGCCAAATCTCTCGGGCGACCCCGAGTCGGGCGGCCTGGGAGAGCCCAAGTTCAACGTCAACTTAACTGCCTTTTCCGGTGCCTGGGGTCGCCCTCAACGCGATGGTCCACCCCTTCGAGCTACCGCTCTTATCCTCTACGCCAACTGGTTGCTGGCCACTGACGGCCCAGCGAGAGTTCGTCAGAGCGTATGGCCTGTCATTTCTAGAGATTTAGACTATACGATTCAGTATTGGAACCGTACTGGTTTCGATCTCTGGGAAGAAATCAACGGGTCATCCTTCTTCACACTCTCTGCCGCCCACCGGGCACTCGTCGAAGGTGCTGCCCTGGCAAAACATCTTGACAGGTCTTGCTCGGGCTGCGAGACCGCAGCACCGCAGATCCTTTGCTTTCTTCAAAACTTCTGGTCCCCAAGCGGTTTCATCCAGTCCAACGTCAATGCGAATACCAGCCGCACCGGCAAGGACGCCAATTCTCTGATTTCGTCCATTCACACTTTCGATCCCGAATCTTCGTGCACTGACTCGACGTTCCAACCCTGCTCGGCCAGAGCGTTAGCAAATCACAAAGCCGTGGTCGATTCCTTCCGGTCTATCTACACCATCAACATAGGCCGAGACGCCGGCCAGGCAGTCAGCGTGGGTCGTTATGCCGAGGACGTCTATTATGAAGGAAATCCGTGGTACCTGACTACCCTCGCTGCAGCGGAGCAGCTGTACGATGCCTTGATCCAGTGGCAGAACGTGGGATCCATAACCATTACCCCCCTGTCCTTACCATTTTTCAGCGATCTCCTTCCTGGAATCGCCATAGGCACCTACTTCGATGGCTCTGATACTTTCAACGCTCTCGTCAAGGCTGTCGGTGAATATGCGGATGGCTTTGTTGAGATCGTCCAGCACTACACACCATCTGACGGATCTTTGTCTGAGCAGTTCAACCGGGACAGCGGTGTTCCGTTGTCTGCCGTGCACCTAACATGGTCCTACGCAGCATTTGTCAGTGCCACAAACCGCCGCGCGAAAGTTGCCCCTCCCTCGTGGGGCGAGAGCACATCCAACCAGCCACCCTCCCAGTGTCAGCCTGCACCCGGTTGCGACTCAACCGTAATCTTTGACCTGATAGTGACGACTGTCCCAGGCGAGGAGATCTTCCTCACCGGTAGTTTGACCGAGCTCCAGAGCTGGGCGCCTGACCATGCTATCCCTCTCAGTGCTTCGCAGTACACACCTGATCACCACTTGTGGACGGTCACAGTGCAGCTACCTTCCGCAACCCGATTTGAATACAAATACATCATGAAGAAGCGCGATGGTAGTATATCGTGGACGGGAGATCCTAATTATAGCCGTACCTCGCCCGCAGGATGTGGAAGTCGGCAGACGTTTAACGACAAATGGAAGTGATTCCGAGGACTCGAGATCAAAACAGCTCAGATTTAAACAAAAATGTTCGAAGAGAATATATGTCCACAAAAGTACAAACAAAAGGAGCTGCAACATTGCTTTGATCCCAAGATGATAGCGCCATCCGCGTGCGAAGTATGATAATGCCTCTCGAGAATCCCTTTTCAAACTTTATCTCCAATCGGCTGCTTTTGGCCAATGGCAAGCTGTTGAAGTGGTTAGAGATCAAAGTGGCAAAAGATGACCGGGTCCAATCGGGCTGCCCAGCAGATCTAGCAGGCCATTGACCAATACTTTGGGTAAATTGAGGGTGCTCAAGTCCAACAGAGTTGTCACCATCGTCTTGTTCATGCATCCCTGAGGGATGTGTTCCCCGTTCATAATGTTTCGTAACCATGGCAGTACGAGGGTCGTTCCCGTGACGGCTAGGCTTGCATGTTTGGATGCGAAATCTCGAGTGTACTGCACATTGACACCGTTATCGCAGTAAAACTTGACGACTTTGTCTGTGTCCGCCACTGGGGATATTCTCGTCATTTACTGACTTGTAGATAAAAAGCGGGATCTTCGGAACGTGCTGCCCTTGCGAATTCTCTTGTAGAATAGACTTAGCTGGCTCGTGGCGGAAGATGTCAGAATCGTTCACCAAGGCGTAGTAATCCACAAAAGTGTTCTCGACGAGATTGGTGCCCAGACATTGCGTCCGGGACTTATAAAACTTGTCTCTGTGGCGAGGCAGCAGGTGATCATCAATGAGCTTCCTGAGCATAGGATACTGGTGAGACAGACCGATGATGCCTCCAGGTATGAGTCCGGCGGACGGGCCCTTGTTGATGGAGTTGAGGCCGTTGTAAATGTTGGGTACCAACCCTCCGATGGCGGCTCCTGCAATCTTCAGTTCCGGGGCATATATTGGCTGGTGTTCGGCGGCGAAACTCGAAGCCAAACTACCTCCAGAATAGCCCCAGAGCCCGATTTTGGCATCCTTCTCAATGCCCGTCACGTCTGTCGAGGCCAATGCGGCTCTCAGCCCGTCCAGCACAGCGTAAGCCGCCTGTCTGTTTGCCAAAAATGCGCCCTTCGGGCCCTCATGATCCGGCAAGACGACTATCCAGCCCTCTGCCAGAAAGGTCTGCATGATGATGAGTTCGGCCTGCGTTTCGATGGTGCCGAAAAACCCGCTATCATCCGAAGCGAACTGCAGAGCATATGAAGGCGCACAGTTGGCGTAACTGGCATCTTCAGCCGACTGGTGGGAGATGATCTTGCGGTAGTCTGCATGATGGGGGATCAAGACTGTAAGAACCGTTGCCGTGGCGTTGCCGAAGTTGTCGCTCGTGCGATACAAGATCTGATGGGAACGTTTGAGATTTTGCGGCAGTAAACGAAATGCAGCGATGGGAGACGGCGGCTCCCTGTGCCTCAAGATGGTGCCAGGAGCAATGTCGTCAAGTCCGTCAGGAAGCGCATAGAACGGGTCTTCAGTTGGTGGGACGCGAGATCCGCTACTTGCAAAAGGAACAGCTTGAGCCACGGCTGTAAGGGTCGCTGACGCCGCCAATGCACGAAGCAACAACATATCGCTGGTGGTGTCTCGTCCTGACTGACACCGAATGAACCCTTGAGCTTATGTGATCAAAGAATCTCATTCGCCGGGCGACATTGACACTTGTTCGGAGGACGATGACTCTTTATAGACAACGAGATGGTTTATATGGCAGAGCGGACTTCACCACATGTCCGAAATAATGCGATCGGATTGACACTGCGGGCCACCCAGAATCTTCCAATCCACGTTCTGGCCCGCGATAGCTCGGTAAATGGTCTCGGCATGGACCGTGGCTCGGATCATACTTACTGTAAGAGGTAGTCAGCGACGCCTGTGTGTACAATGAATGGTTGGAGATCTGATTCACTCACCTGCGTTCGCGGACGATGAACAGCTCACATGCCACGGGTCGTGTGCGGTATGATCATTGACCGGCAGTCTTGCATCACTATTGACGAGTAGATACATTCGCAACATCTCACTTTTGCGGAATTGTGCGTCAATCTAGCACTTTAGCAAGCGTTCCTCACAGTCCCATCATCAAGCTCACTGACATGTGAAGCATCCCGCCGCGGCCAGGCCTGTTAGTCGCGGATCTTATAACCACGGTGAATGCATATAGCTCCTCAGCACTGATGACAGCTCATCAACCTTGCCGAGATGACAGAGATGAGCGCAACCATGTCCAAAAGGGTACAGGCAAGCGACTATGGCGGGACATTTGTCGATCCAATGAAACGGTAGAAATGCTACGCATTGGGTCAGTATACCAGGATGTTTGCGTCATCGCTGGTGTGGTCTTTCTCACGTTGGCAATGTTTGCACGTCCTCGCCTTTGCAAAATTGATGTCTTCGCCAGACTTTTGTCTCAGCCATAGTGACATTTCACTGCGCGTCTTGGATGGTATAACATGCTCCGCTGCTACTCCGGTGCCAATGCCAGTCAACGACACAAAAGACCCCAAAGGCGACGTGATCATTGACAAAACACGCCATATATGACGCTTGCTGAGCCTCTATGTGTATATGTGTAGAACTTATCAAGAGTCCGTCATACTTGAAGCCGCGGCTTGGGGGCTACAAGATGCACAATTACGTCTTCATGCAGAGACAGCATTGCTCACCAAGGTCAGTTCCAAAATGCCGCAACGAAAGTGACAGCTGTGCCGAACCAACAAGCGTAACCCATTTATCCCAATTCGTTCGGCTTTTGCTCATCCGTTATCGCACGACTGATCTTATGTCGCTGCATCTGAATAGCTGCAAACCACACCCTTCTGTAGCCGATGTCCCTTCGCAACGAATGGACCAAGACGCTGGGCTGGCAGCCAAATCACTGGCGGATCAGTTGACGGCGGACTAGGTGCCGACAAGACAAGGGATCTCAGGCCGGACAGCAGCTCCTCAAAGTCGATCGAGACGAAAGTCCGCAGAGGCAAAGGCTACGAAGCGTGACCAATGCCCGCAAGTGGCTGCAAAGCAACGTCGTAATGCGTACAATACAAGGCGTCGCGAAATTAAATACCGCATGTGACTCGCCCTCTGCAGATGTAGACATCAGATCCTGACATGATCAAAGTGTTTCTTTCCTCTGACTTGTTTCACAGCAAGAATCTAGACTGACTTGCATGTTCCTGCGTTCGATCACATGCGCAGTCTCGGATTCAGCCAATATTGCCAGTTATTGTTACGTGCTAGTTCTTTCTTGTTTTCTAGTGG